>MU223225.1:11491034-11526825 GCA_018584345.1 Thuja plicata
CCCGAACCAAAACGAGTGCCCGTTTTTGAAACGGGCACTTGTTTTATATTTACGGCTCGGGCACCCGAACCATAACGGGCACCCATTTTTAAAAAAATGGGTGCCCGTTTCTGTTTGCCAATTTTTTTTGGCTGCAGACTTCCGCGGAATTGGCACTCAACTTTGTGCTTGCACCCATATTGCACAATGACAAAGTTTCAAGGGTTGAAGGGATTAACTGACATATTATAAATTGAAGGGATTAACTGGCATATTATAAATTAAAAATTAATTAATTTTCTTATTTTTTATGCTTAAGGAAATGTTCATAAGGAAGACCTTTGGCATTCCATTCTTGTTGTATTATTTCATTTCAAGTGCCTAGAATGGAGAGAAAAGTTAGTGATTTTTGAGAAAATAATTAAAGACTCTTCATTTTCCAAAGGAGCACAACTTGGCTCTTATTTTTATTCATTTTTTAAAAGAATTTATAATAGAAAGTCATTGGATATAGTTTAGCAAGCTTTGGGTGCCATATTTGGAAGCATTTATTGAGAATTTCAAGTATATACATAGGAATTTTAAAGGACAATCAGAGGGAAATGGAAGAGTAGATTTGGGTGTCTCTTTATGATGCCTCACAAGAATTATGATTTCTATAAAAATGCATCCTTCAATAGTGTTGAGAAGTAATCAACACCAACATGTTTGAAGAAAGAACTTGTAGGTTACTCCAAATAATTGTGTAAGGAAGAGTGTAAGCAATTAGCTTGCCAAGAGGAAAAATATAGAGGAAGAGAAGGAAGAATTTGCGGGTGTTTGTGGCATTTAAGGCAGCTTTGAAGTTGTAGGATGAAAAAAATATCAAATTTTAAAAGAGGAGTGAAGAAAAGGTGTGAAAGATTGAAAATTAGAAGACTTGTAGACATGAAGTGTACAAAAACATTATAAAAATTTTGAATTTTGTCTCTTGTTAAAATCCTTCATAGACGTTAGAATTTTATTGTATGAATGTAAATATGAAGGTAAAATAAAATCAAATTTCATATTTTATTTCCATATTATAGATTGGATGACTTGTTAAGGCTTCAAGATTGGAGAGTTTGATAAGACTCCCCAATTTTGATTGCATCAAAAGGAATATTGTTCTTACTATTCAATAATAACTAAACTAGGGTGATGCAATATATGTTCCTCATATATCAGATTTGTAAAAGAAAAATAAGAAATTAATGGAAAGGGAATTGTCCCTGACTAAAAATCATGCATTAATGTGTGTGGGTGACGCGCATGCGCCACTTTTAGAAACTAAAAAGTGGAAAATGTTGCAATTATACAAAGTAAAGTTGAGGCTCATGTGATAATTTAATTTGCAATTGATTTTTCTAAATTGTCTTTTTCTCTAATCGAAATGAGTCAAAGAAAGGTGTGTGCAAATGTTTGTGGTTGGAATAGATAAATAAGATTAAAAAACTATATAGCTAACTACAACGATGGGTTTAATACTATAAAGATATAATGAATTCCATTAATAATATGAGACAAGATTAATTTTATAAAATAAAAAAGAAAAATAATAAAAACAATGTTTATATAATTATAATATGCATTAAAGAAATTCAAATTTTAACATGTGCAAAGTGTACATTAACTTTTAGTCATTTTTAAAAATGATAATTATTTATGATATTTTAACATTTACAAATGATATAATATCATTATGCATTAATAATTCTAATTAATACAATAAATTATAATAAATATAATAAGATTAAAAATCACATACAGATTAAATATCAAAATATAAAATGCAAAATAATAACTTTTAATAAAAATATTGTATAATTAAATAATATCATTAAGAAAATCTACTAAATTATAAAACAATAATGAGGACGTTTACAACAAATTTTATAACTAACAATTTAAATAAGTTATAAACCTTTAAATAAACTAAGACTCAATCATTAAAGGAGAATCGTGAACAAGAAAGTGAGAATAAAGCATGCAATCATCAAAGGAGAATCTTGAACAAGAAAGTGAGAATAAAGGTATGCACTTTTACTTATGTTATAATGAATATTTTTTAATAAAATAGTAGGTATGTTCCCTTGCACTTTCATTATTAATGTTATAATGAATAGTTGAGAATTTAAAATGACCATAATTGTTGGGGATATATATATATATATATATATATATATAGAGGTAGGATTTTAAGATGGTGCTCTTCAACTTGATTAAAACTTAAAGAAACCTAATGTTAGTCCCATGCCATAATAATGGAAGGGATGCTATAAACTAATTAAATAATTGGCTCTTTGAGTATTTATCATAATTCTTTGTGTATTAAATTCAGATTTTTTCTATAAAGTTGGACAAGACTTCTAGAATTCATAAATTTGATGTTTAAAGCTTTACCATAATTATTCAAAATAATATTTTTTAAATAAAGTTAATAGACTAAATAATTATTATAAAAGATTATCATGTGAAATTCAGAGATGAATCTATTAGATATTTTTGGTTGGATATAAATATTTTAATATTTGTTTGAAATGAAAGTTAAATTGATTAGAGGTGTTTTTTATTGATCAATTTGTCTTAGAGTTGTTGGGGTTAGAGTATAAATAAAGGGGTGGGATAAGGTATATAGAATATATAAAAAATGATAGTTGAGAATGGCTAGAAATTAACAAAGAATATTTGTTTATACAATTGTTTTATAAAATATTAAATAAGTAAAGAATATTCTTTTTTTTTAGATTTTGTTTCGTAATATTTATTATAAATAGGTTAATCTATTTCAATAGATTTAGGTAAATATAAGTCTTAATTAAAAAAAAGAAATCATATCCAAATAGAGGCATGTTTTGAAATTTATCAAAAATCTTAAAAGGATAAGTTTGCATTTTATTTTTGTATCGTGATCTAACAACATTTTAAAACAACACACACACACACACCGAGTTGCTAGTTGGCATTAATTGCAACTAGTTCAAGTGCATTGTCAAAGGGGAAGTTAGATGTTATAGGTTATAGCGGAGAAAAGTTAGATGCTATAGGATACGTAAGTGTGACATGATGCCAATTGAAACATGAAAGATAGGGACTTACAATATAAGAATTTGCATCCTACCACTATGGTGATAAGAACTTTGATGATCAATACATAGCATGGTTGCAAGTGATAATGTCATTCTTGGTTAATGTTAGGAGTTGGAAGTTACATTTAATTTCTTTTAAAAAAACATATTGAGTTTAGTGGTTGAAGATAATAATGTCAAACTTTAATGTGTTTGCAAGGTATGTAGTCTATGGATTTATCTATCTATTTATGAGGACAAAAGTTTTCATGATAATAATCTTGATGAGCGTAAAGGTTTGAAAAAGGTTATTTAAATGATTTTTTAATAGAAACCTCATTATTGTCCTCACAATGATATTAGTCCTTTGAATTTACAAGAACCTGATATACTATGAAAAATTTGTATATATATTTTGTGATGGTGGATGTTAGAAGATTAATAGGCAAGTTTCAATTTTTTTCATTTCCAAAAATTGGTTATGAACAAATTTTTTTATTATCATGATAGTGAGTTGGTTATCTAGTTTTTTTATGTAAGAAATGTTGTTGATGAAATATGAAATTGTATAGTCGTATCAACATATACAACAAATATAACAGTGAAGAAATATTAGAAATGGGAGTGGCTGAAAGGATTAAAAATGATGAGGTATTTTTTGCAAAAATTGTAAGGAGCATGATTATTGCTAAAAATATTTATGCATAATAGATATATATATATATAGCAGATGTGGATTTGATTATAGGTGAGTTTCTGACAAGAAAAGGGCAGTACAAAAAGTTTCTATCATTGGTAAATCTGACCGTTGTTAAAGAAAGTTTTATTTCAGATTATTGGATGTTAGTGTTTATTGATTGGGGTTTTGATAATCATAATCGATAAACCATTATAAAGAATAGATTGACATGATAGGAGTGTGTATGAAAAATATATTGTATGAACATATTGGTTGTATTCAGTCTGTGTTGTAGATGAAAGCAAAGTGATCAATGGTTTTTATAGAAATAGAGTAACCTCTAAATCATATATTGTTCTTCAAGATTCTTAAAAGGAGTTGGCGCTCCTAGGTTTTGTGCCTTACATGTAGCCAATGAGGCTCCCAGTGAGGGTTTGATTAGTGAGATCTTGTACATGTGATTAGTGAGATCTTTTTTTGCAGTGAGATTTTGGTTAGTGAGACCTAATAAATACATCTTTCATAGTGGTGTTTTACCCTTTTAAGGGTTTTCCCCTCAACTTCCTATGCTTTGTCTCATATGTGTATGAATTTTGTTCCTTATACTTCTTGTTGTTGTTATTCAATAAACCAATAGTCTGATATAATCTATTTCATTTGTTTAAGGGGAAAAAACTGTAATATGTGTTAAGGCATAGAACTTAAAGTGTTTATCATTTTAAGAATGATTTTAGAGACCACTAATTCACCCACCCTCTCAGTGGTCTGGTATTCCAAGAATTGGTATCAAAGCAATAGGTTCCTATCAATATTCTAATAAACTTGGTTGATCTTGGAAGAGGAATACCATGGGTAAAATGTGTAGAAATAAAATTGCTAAAAAGGTGAAAGATCCGCCTAACAAGAAAGAATTGTCTTTTACAAAAATTGATGAGTTTTCTAATGGTTTTGATTTTAAATAATGTCATTTGGAAATGTTTGAAAAGCCTCAGGTTCTAGAAGTTGTAGATGAGGATTAAATTGGTCAAGAAATAGATGAAGAGGAAGGATTTGTCAATCTTGAAAGAGAACTTGCAACTGCTCTAGACGAGATCAAGAATCTTAAAGAAGAGAATCATAAGCTCAAGGTACATCTTCAAGAAAGTTTCAAGGTTAATAAAGTGATTATACAAAATCTTAATGAATCTAAAGAATTAAGTGAATTTATATATGCTCAATTTTTAGAAAGAAAAAGGGTTGAAGAAGAAATGGAAAATAAATTTAAAGATAAGGAAGAGATATATAAAAGGCTAGAGAGTGGGATAGCCTCTTTCAAAAGGTGTATAGAGGAGAATTCTTAACGATATACAAAAAATGTTTTTTAGTCTAAAAATAGAGGTTGAAGAGAAAAGGAGAATAGAAGAAGTGACCAAATCTAATTTGGAATTAAAAACTATTGAATGTCACAAACTTGAAGTAGAAGTAGTTTCTCTAAGAAATGAAGTTGAAAGATATAAATCTCAGTCTGAAAATAATTAGCAATTTGAGCAAAGAACCAACATGCTCAATGAGATGTTATATAAGAAAAATAATTCCAATAATCCTATTGGTTTAGGTTATGAGATAGGACAAATTTCATTGGTTGAAGATGAATCTAAACATGAAATAGTGCTTGCAACAATAGATGGAAAGAGTTTTAAGGTTAGACAAACTCCAAGAAAGAAAATTGATCTCATTTATCATGTTCTTTCCCCTAAGAATGAAGACAAGAAGAAATCAAAAGATAAGCTTGTTGAGAATGAACATATCAAAGACATCAACAAAGGGAGAATAAGTAGATCTCATAGGTCCACAAGATCTCCACCTACTTGGAAAGATCGTTCAAAAAGGTAATTATTCCTTTCTCAGTTATTTTTATTATTGTAATAGTTATGGACATATAATGAACTTGATTGTAGAAAAAGGTATAAGAGGAGTCAATCTTCATTCTCTAAAAATATGAATGTAATTTGTCACAAGTGTAACCACTTTGGTCACAAGGGAAAAAAGTGCAGATGACAAAGTAAAAATATTCAAAAATGGAGAAGTAGAAATCATAACATAGTATGTTATAGGTGCAAAAAATTTGGGCACATATCTCAACAATGCAATTATGTTTTTTTAAATAAATGTATAAAAAATAAAAAATAAAGGAAAATAACAATAGAAATCTACAATGGTGTGGTGAAGGAAACACAATCAAGATGATGAGAAGAATAAAAAGGACAAAATATGAAATTTGAGTATTGTCTAAGTCAAGACAGATATCTAATGAAAAGATCAGAGAAATCAGAGATTCAAGACATAAAAACCAAAAATGACAGTGTAAAAATTAATGGCATGATCATTACTTTGAAAGGAATATTCAAAAAAAAGTTTGTTTTCATTTTTATAAAAAATTAATGTAGAAGAGCTTGAACCAATGATGTTGGTGGTCTGCCATGAGGTTTTTTTTATGGATTTTTTTATGTAGTTTGAACAATAACTACTTGTAGATATAATTCAATATTACCTGGCGCTTATTGAAGTGACAGAGATCATAGTGAATGAAATTTTTTGGCAATAATTGCTCAGTTTGCAGAAGTGTCTATGTCAAATATGTTGGCAAGTGATGTTTTTGGAGTGTTATGGGACACTTGAGGGTTTTCATTTATGGAAACACATCTGATATGATGATCGATTGGATTTAAGTACAATTTTGGAGATACAATCTTGAAAATGACTAAGTATAGAAACAGAAGTACAGAGTATAGCAGTACTGCTTTGGACAGAGAAGGTCGTATATGATAGTTGATGACTTGTGAACTTAGAGGAAGGTACTTTGGGATATGTGTGACCTTCAGTTAAGGTTGCTTGTGTTTTGGTGTTGATTGCAGAGAGTTAGAGTATTTTGAGGACATGTGAAGATAGTGGAATAGTGAAACAGAGCAGATGATAGATATTGCTGAGAGATACAACTGGAACTATCTAAGCATTGCAGATGCTTGTTTTTGTTCATTACTAAGAACACTTTGTAATAGAAGTATTGGTTGTAAGAGTTGTAATCTCAGTATACCCCTAACAGAGTTTTGTATACCTTTAATAGGGTTGATATTCCTTTAACAAGGAAATGTACTATGTAATACTCAAATCCTAATAGGGAAATTATAATTTATTGCATTCTTGTGGGTGTCATCCCCACTGTGGTTTTCCCTTGGCCAGGGTTTCCTCAACAACAAATAATGTTGTTATGAGTTGTGTGTTATTTGCTTATGTTATTTTCATTAAAGCAATCTTATGGTTTATTTTGAATTGGTTTAAATTTAATTTAAAGTATTGTAATACCGATTCATCCCCCACCTTCTTAGTATTACTCAATCCTAACAAAATTAGTACAGTTTATAATCAGAAAAAGAAGATAGTGTGATTCAATTCCAAATTATTTGGTTCAGTTTGAAGTTCTTTGTATTTCTTGTGTAATGAGAAGAACTTAGTGTAAAACTATGTTGCCTTCAAAGGAGGATTGATGTGTTGTTCTCTTAGTGATGCAAGGAGGGTAAGGAGAACCAGGGCGCAAGGCACACCCAACTATCCAAACCAGCTTGCAGAACAACTCGGAAGCAACAACACAGAAAGTGAGAGAAAGAAAGGACTTGATATTATTTCATCAAGCATCATACATGCCAGGTTGTAAGGCCTTCCCAGTCGCTACCATATACATTTAGATCATTACCAAATAATATTCATACATGTGATTTCACATACCTACGATCCAAATCTTCTATCCTTATTCCTACTCCAAATCTACCTCTCCAAAATCTAACAACAAAAACTAAATATATGCAAGAGACCACAAAAGAGGTCGGCACCAAAGGTCCTAAAGATCCAACATAAGAAATAGTAAAGACCTAGATTTAGGTTCACAATCATCCCAATGAGAGACCCCAACATTAATTATGCTATGAAAAGTAAATGCATATGTCAGCCAAAATATCCAATGTCCGAAGACTAACTTGATGAGAAAGACTACCGAGCGCAGAGAGAAGTTGGTGAAAACCACTGAGCAGCCAAGAAAAACCGCTGATACCCTATTGATGAAGCCAATCAAAACAAGTAACCAATCTTGAGCAGTGAAACAATAAACCTTCAACTAACAAACAAGAATGGTTACCGATCACTTTACCGAGCAGTCTCCAACAAACTACCAAACCAAAAAAAAACATATTTTTGGTTGATACAGGATTGCCAAGAACCCAAGATGCTCATGCATCACTTAGTTTTGTAATATTATGATAAAAAATTTATCAAATGTAAGCATCTCCATGGTATATCTATTGACATTATTGTTTTTATACATAGAAGAGAAGAGCATGTTACAAAGAAGAACTATGAAGAGGAGACAAGAAAATGGTTGTCAAATATTACTTTCATAGTGATATGTCTTTATGAGAAACAAATTTTGCATTCACATAACAAAACTCATGAGAAGAAGTGTAAAATAATAGTGGTATTTTTTGAGGGAAGTCAACAGTCAGATATACGAGGCAATGAGGAAAAAATAAAAATTTGTGAGTAGAATTTGGTAAGGTTTTGCATATGCTTCAACAATTGGGTAGTAATGACAATGTTTTCAAGATATTACGGAATTTTCTATGGTAACAGTCATTAAACAGAGAAAGAGTATGATTGTATAAAGAGTAGATCTTTACTATTGTTGGTGTGTCCTGAGAATGAATGGCAATGCGTTGTTTTTAAAGAATAGTCATCAAGAGAACTACATGTTTATGGAGATCATTACTAAGGACAACAAGACACTAAAAAGTAAACAACAAATATCCAATATGAAAGAGAAGAAGAAACTTTGTAGGATTATTTGATAGAAGATAAATGTGATTATCACATGTTTATTCACAATGATTGAGTGCTTTCTTTGTGTGTCAAAAATAATAAATGAGGAGCAGTGCTACTATGAATGCCCAAGGATAGTATTATATACAACAATCACATCATCCAATACATCCCTATTATAAATACTATTGCAGACAAAAAGAGTGCATGTCTATGCATTCCAAGGATAGCTTATTTTCACTAAATAAACATCCCATTGGAAGTTGCAATGTGCATTTAAAAGTGATAGCATAATATTAAAGAACAATGATAGTACAAGCATGTGCACAAAGAAATTTTAGTGACCTTGACACATAAATGATATCGAATGAAAACAAAAATGCCTAATAACAGTGGGTAGAGCATAGTAATACAGTGAGAACAATCATAAATATGTAAAAAAAAAAGTGATCTCAAGTGGTCAAATACAATAATATCAAAGACAATGATAAGAAAAGAATGATAAAAGGTTAGAATTCTTTAAATTTCTTCTTAAAATAATGTACATGAAGAATCAACATAAAAATGAAGGGGTATTTGTTATTAATGGAATGCTATGGTAAACACACATATGGAATGTGCAAGCAAATGCATGGAAAGTGAACCAGTTGACACAAATATTTGATGCAAGATATAGAAGCATGAAACATGCACATGAAGTGCTTAGTAGACTGCTTAGGGCGGTTCCAAAGAAAATATGCATGATAAATATGGAACTGTGGACTAAGAAAGTGAGGTGTTTTGATGTCTCTAATAAAATCTGTGAAAAATAAGGAATCATATACATGGTATGTTGCCTGACAAAGTATGGTCTCATGAAGAGCAACAAATTTAAGATTTGCAGAAAAGGGATTTGTGAAATATTTTTACAACCTATGGAATCCTTAGCAGTAAGAGAATTATTTTGTTAGATATCATTGATACAAATTCTCTGGTTGAAAAGGTATTGTGCCCATATTGGAGGAGAACATGATGTTGATGCAGAAGGTGAGGACAATTATATGAAAATAATAATTTCGCAAGAAGGAAACAAGGAAGAGGAAGAAATAGAAAAAATAAGTGAATAGGGTTAGTTACAAACACTATTCCACTAGGAATCTCAACAATGATATAAAATAATGTAAATTAGTGTCATGATCAAGCATTTAATGACAGTGACATTTTATTCATAATAGTGAAAGACATAGATAATAGAGCTTAGATAGTAAACAATGAATGCACAATAAAGAAAGAATAAATTTTCCAATTCATTTATTTATATATGAACAAGAAAAATGAATGCATTAGTTAAGACAAAAAGGGTTTCCTAAGGAAAAGATACTAGGCTTTGAGACCTTGCAAGGGAATGACTATGGATTTTGTCATGAGAAGAAACAATCATAAAGCATTTGATAGTAGTGGTATGCAACTATGAATTATTTAAAAATTAGCAAGTTATTAAACACTCTTAATGAAGGAAGGAATAATAATCACCACTATCAAGATATTAGAGAGTCAAATGATTGAGCATAGGAGAACAAAAAGAAGTTAAGCTGACAGGAAGCACTTTTGTTGACATTAACCAAAGGGAGTTTTGTAGTTCTTAGTAATTGTCTATATTACTTGCTTGGGAATTAAAGAGCATGTAAATGATTGTGTTATATCCTTGACAAGTTGCAATCATTTATGTTATAGATGTTTGAGGACAACATGTTAAGAAAGTGAAGTCATTTTTGGTTGAAGATGTTGATCTAATTTTGTTTTTCATCATGATGTGTCACTTGAAGGCACATTATTGAATATATTCAGATTGTTGTTTTCTTTGATTGATCCATTTAATGTGTCAATGTGCAACCTAATGCATTCACATAGGGGGAGTTTGGTGATATTCTCCAGTTTGTTGATATTGTTAGAGGCATTTTTTTTTGGCATTTGTTGAAGATGATCTGAGTGTTGATCGCTACAGGATCTATTGGAGGTATGAGATCATTTTTACCGATGGTGTTGAAGGATCAAATTGGAGAAATGACTAAGTGTTCTGTCAATCAGGAAGATGACAGTATGCAAGGTACAAGTGACCGGATTTGGAGTTAGACATCAATTTTAGATGTGGGGTTATGCATTTATCATCTAAAGATGCATATCTAGCTATATCTATATGATTGTATCTGTTAGATTGAAGGATTGAGAAATTTATTGAAGATTGAAGTGATACTAACAGGAAGAATATGAGCCACATAGAGAAAGTTATATTTGATCAACTAATCGGTCAATTTAATGTTTGTAAATATTTATTTTATTAGCTCTTGTTGGTTCTTTAAAAGTTTTTATACTTAAAAAGTTACCAATGTACCCTTTAATGCATTCTATAGAGTAGTCAACTCCAATATTCAAAATCTTTAAGAGGACTAGACCAACTAACAGGGACACTAAATCATCCCTCTACACTCTAGGCTCTAACAGACCAAGGGGGGTCCCTCTAATGATTTTTTATTACAGACTAAAACTATCACTAGCATTAATATAAGAAGAAATCTCATACAAGGCTCTACCTAACCAAGATATACTAGATAATGGCTAGTTATCTATTGAACATCACCCTTTTGGAGCATGAGATGAAATAATTTATCAACCTACAATAGAAGTAAAGGTATTCATGATTTAGTTTATTTTGTTGCAGCAAGAAATAATAAGAATCTGAATAAAACTATCTTTGCAAGATTAACAAAAGCTAATATTAGTGCCTCATCCCATTGGGTATCAGATTCATCAGTAATATAACATCATACAAGATAGTTTCATTCATAGCATATGATCTAAGAGTATTACCTTGTAATACCCTTTCAACAACAACCTCAGTACAGACTGCTTATCACAATCCCTGTATAACCCTCTTAGATCTGCAATCTTAATTAAGCATTTAATTGATCATTTAGATCAAAGCATGAAATAAAATTTGCATACATCACAACAATGCACTAAGTGATTAAAACTCATGGCTCCTTTCATTCAAAACATAACACCATTATACATTGGAGAAATATGAACTAGCATTGTATATCAATAAAATCCTCTTCTATTTATGTTGTACAGTACAAATTTCAAAATCTAGGATAACCCTCATAGGAGTCACACATATTCACTTAAAATTCTTTCTAGAACATTACAATGTTATTCCTTCTAAACTAGGACTTGCTCCTCAATTTTTGAAACTCGAATCCTTTTTAAAATGCCCTAAAATCCCATTTTATAAAAGAAGGGGAAAAAAAGATTCAGTCTGAAAAAGATGAAACAAGACAAAAGACCTGTCACCATTTTAAAACTAAATGAAAATAGGCCATAAGAAAACAAACTATTTCAACTTTCAACCGTAACTAATCCATCACACTTCCTACCTGCATAGTCAAAAATATTTATATGCTTGACAGGGAAGTAAAAATATTTCTATATGAGATATGTTTCTCCCCTAACTCATTCAAGTATGCATCAACTAAATAAGTTGGCAACAAGAATGTTAATGTTAGAAAAAACAAACAACAGAGCCAAGCCAATATAGCACAGTACGTGGTTGTAATGCAAGAGAGGTGAGGATGCAAGATTCTCATTAGAACTCTTTCATGGAATCTCTCATATTCTAAAAATAATTAAGAAAGAGTGACCCAAATATTTGACATCACCTTGTGCTCTTCTCCAGCCAATGAACTAGTATATTTGAGTCAAAAGGTATAAAAAAGGTGAAACTCAAATGATTTGTGAGTTTGCAAGTTAGTCCTCCTTTTAGTACCTCTTTAGAAAACCACTCCCATTTTAATGCATCTTTAGAAACAATGTACTCTCCCCATACAATCAATCCCACTACTCTTTTGGCATTTGTATCCAGAGACACTTCTTATCCTTAAGAATATCCATTTTCAGTAAAGTCTGGGAAAATAGGCCATGGAATGGTTACATTTATAACTCCTAGATCCTTGTCCACTTGTGTAGAATATACTTGGACAATTACATTTCAATTCCTGTAACTCCAAGCATAAGGAAGTGAGTAATCAGAGACCTTTCATTTTTCATTATGGTTCTTCCTGAAAACACCATGATACTCTGCGAATTCAAATCTGCTGAATTTTTTTTCACATGTTGGTCTTATCATAATGGTCCTTCTAACAGGATTTCCCTGGCATACTTATCTATTTCTAGCAATCTATCTTTAAATCCATTTTTGGAAATATATCTTCAAATAGAAAAGGTCAATCAATGAGATAATAGAACCAAAAAATATAGATTTTCCTGGTCAATACTATTTTGTTTGTCATACGACAACTCCTTCCGTACGGAAAAATCTGAAAAGTCTGTGAGTCCATCTTTTCACCATCTCAACATAAGGATTGTGTCTGCTCTCTCTCCTTTACAATCACAGACACATGGTAGGTTACCATAGTTTTTTAGAAAATTTTCTAACTATAGTCTATCCCCATGACACTACGGTTTGAAATTCTCAATTAGTTTTCCACATGTCATTCTTACACATCATCATTATTTTCCATAGTTTCCAGGTGGCACACTTTGATTTATTTTTATCTATTCCATATCATCAATCTATCTAGCCATCTCCATCCACATGTCACTTTTGTACAATCGTATGAAGCCTTTTCATTCTTGTGACCAGGATCGTGCGATCATGCGAGAGCCCGCCATCTGTCAATGTGTCCACCTACTTGTATTACTATCCAACTAGTCCTTACCATCACATGTCAACAACTCACTATTTTTCCTCTGACTATGGAGCCACCAAAATTGTGTTCCCTAACCGCCAGTTGGTTGCCACTAACCACCAACCACTCAACCTCACTAGTCTGAAACCGCACGCCTTTAAGGAACTTAGCATATATACACGTGGTTATACAAACTTTAAAATTATCCCCAACACCATGACTATGGGATAAATGGCCTTAGCTATTTCCATAATAGACTTCAAAATAGTGGCACGATCGATTCTGTGGTACAATTCCACCCAATCTAATCATGCAAGTAAGTGTAATCACCCAAAAATGGTCTAGCAAACCCATGGCCCCCTTTTCTAAAATATTTGGTCTTAATAAATCCTAAATCTAAGACATTATTGCTAGACTCTAAATTATTGAGCATTTAATCAAACTTCCTTATATAATTTCAATCATAAACTTGTTGGATCAAATAATCAAGCATCAAAGCCTCAACCCAAAAAGCATAAACATTGGGATAAAATCAAAAATTCCTAAGGTCCAAAAGTGAACCCATTCACACATGGGTGTGCACTCAAAAATAAAATAAAACAAATAAAAGGGATAAAATACCAATTTTGTCTTATTCTCCATAAAGTTGACCAATCCAAATCACTTCTTCATCTCACATGGATTGAGAGGAATTGCATCTCCACCATTGATCAATTTCTTTAGCCTCTTAATCTCAACCACTCATTTCGTGGAATCTCTTATAAAAGGGATAGCTCCCTTGCTCAAAACATATAGAGAAGATTTGGAGTAAATTTATTATGCTATTTTCATTCTAGAGCTCTTTAGTGCATTCTTAGTTTCTTTGATTTCATGCTAGTTTCTTTCATTTCTTGCATTGTTAGCTTTATTTCTTAGCTTAGATGGCATTCTAGTTTCTTTTATAGCTTATTATAGATGCATTGTTCTTCTTATTTGATAGCTTAATCTTTCATCTTAGTTCTATTTCTCATAATGTTATGCATTTAGCTTGTTAGTTCATGCATTTCCATTTCCAAGCTTTCAAGAACTAAGTATGCAAGTCTATGCATCTTGCACACTCCTCTTTGCATTGAATCCTCCATTTTGAAGTAGTCAAGTCACCGATTTCTCTATGTCCAATCTCATGGATAACTATGAGAATCATACTAGCTTCAACTAGGAAGCAATAGGCCGGTTTTAAGGGTTTTTAGTTTAGTATTTTGAATCTCATGTTTTGCTAACCCCTTGATATAATGATTTATTGAAGTGTTTGGTTGCAGATTTTGATCACACATTTTTGGCGTCCACCATGGGGCAAAAAGTTGCATTTTTGCTCCATTTTCATGATTTCTTGTATATTTTTTTATGAAACTACACTTTTTTTCATACTGTTCTCTGTCCTCTTTCGTATGACAAATTGCATATTGGTACTTTGTCATCTGGTAGTGGGTATATTGTCGTATGGGTTTTTATTTCATGCCTTTTTTGTATCAAAGCATTAGTATTATTGTATGAGGTTTTGTGAGATTTTGTTTTTTCATATGACAGCTGATGTATTGTCGTACAAGTTTTGATGCCAGTCTATATTCTTTACTTTGTCATTTGGAAAATAGAAAGCATTTCTAAGGTTTCTCTTGAGCTAATTTTTGCTTTATGATATTTTGCATGTCTTCTATGGTCTTTTTACTGTCTGTTTTGATAAAACTACGAACGGTTTGTTCTTGTAGGATTCTTTCCAAAGGAAATTTGAGATTACTAATGGTTGTGTTTGCAGGTTTCCTTGAAATCACATCAACCAAACAATCATTCTTTTTAGCATTTTCTTTTGTTTCTTAGGCACATAGATTAACTAGAGAGATCTTTTTTGTTTAATTTGAATCAAGTGTTAGGGGAGTATGCTCTCTTCCCTTTTGGGAAGATTAAAAACTTAGACTCACTTGTTTTGTATTAAGCAATTAAATCTTTGGGAAAGAACTTAAAGCATGTCTTGTGTGTGTGAAGAAAAATATACTGGATAGGAGAGTATGCTCTTTTCCCCTTGAGATAAAATCACAAATCTAGACTCCTTTTTGTCACTAATCTATTTAATTTTCAATTTAAACCTTTAGAGGGCCTGCCAAGGGAGAAATCTCTTGGGAATGACCTAAGTGGGGAAAAAGCAGACCTGGCTACTTCTACCCCACTATAATCAAATGCTTCCTTCAATCTAAAGAGAGGGAAGACATGGATATTTCTATCTCTAATGCTTCCTCACTTGTAGGGCCTCATTGCCCCAGTCTTGCTAAGCAAGAACTACATTTGATTGGGCGCTTGTAGGGCCATTCTTGGTCTTAATCTTGTTTACAAGACTACAAGGGAGTTACATTCAACTTGTGTAGGGCCGAGAGGTCTAAATCTTGCATGCAAGACTATACATTTTGGGTGCTTGTAGGGATATATGCCTTTGTTTCTCTTTCAAAACTACAAGGGGTAGTCATGAACAGATTAACTTACTAGATACCTTTTGGATAGAGGCTACCCGATCTACCTCCGAAAGTATCATAATCTTTGTGCAAGGATTGATCCAAGTGGACTTTACCTGTATCACCCCAAGATTTTATACCCAACATATGTATTCCCAAGGACATTTAAAGAATGAATGTGGCAAGGGGGAGCTTATGTGATTTGATCATTGATTCTCTTTGCAAAACCCACAACGTGCCTAGTCCCGAATAAAGCCAATATCACTTTGTGTGAGGCGAAGGAATATCAAGTGTGGGAAAATATTGTGATACTAAGATAATTTAACTATAGGGTAGAAAGTGTTTGGTTCTTCACACTTTGTGTTTGATGTGCTTGTACACCTTGAAACTTGACATATCCTTCAAACAAGAACACTTTGACAACAAAAAATAGTATACGTCAAGATTTTCACCTCAAACATTAGACAAAATTTTCCAAAATCTCTTACACACAAGTGGAAAATTGTCCCAAAGTCTTTTTTCAGTTTATGCCATTGCATTTGTCGTATGACAACACATCTAGAGGGAAGGAACTCATATGACAACTCATGTATTGTCATATCAGAACCCATGTATTTTTGTATGAGACCTTAGTTGAAATCAGTCCAACATTAAGATCTTTGTCATTTGGTCACATTCTTGCAGCAATAGCTATCATACCTTGTCATGGTCTTTTCAGCTTTTGAATCTGGTAGTTAGGCTCGTCATTGTCTTTTGTCCTAGCTTCTTACAACTCTCTCAATCATATTGACCCTTTTATCTTTGTTCTTTATCAACTATGTCACAAGTGTCATCTAACAGATATTCAGACCTCAAACACATGATAGCTTGTACAAGTTCAACAACCAAATATCTTTTTCTTCATTAAATAAATCTTTGAAGCTTTGACATTGACTTGACAGCTTGATCCTCTAGAGACTTTAGTCACATATTGTCGTACATGGTCCAAATAAGGAGTCAAAAATCTGATCTTGATTCCAAGGGAAAATCTATAGATGACTGATTTCAAGACCTACCCTCTTGTCAGAAACCTAAGACAGATTTTTAGATCTCACATAAGGACACTTCAAATCCACAACTGACAATACTATTGTTTGACTCTTAAACTTTGGTTGCACACAACACGTCAAACATATCATCTTATGATTGGGGGTCCTAACATGACCACTGGAGTAAACATACTAGTGCTTCTTCTTCCATAGAGTAGCCCACTTCTGAAGAGATTAGGAAGTGTCAGCAAGATAAACACTTTCAAAATATGATGCACACTATCATGCAATGAGACAAGGACAAATATTTCATGCATCTTTCATCAATAGGTGTTAAAAGTCCACCTAATTTTGACATTGAGGGACTCATACAATAGGAGGAAGAGTCACCTATCACTATTCTCAACCAACAATTGTAAAACATGAGATGCGATTTAAGGGAACTAAAGAAAGTGAAGGAATAACCTCCTAGCAAATACTCATTGGAATCCATATATCCATTCCCTTTTGCTAAGAATTTGCACATACCACCTTTTCCCCCAAAGGTTTAAATTCCTAAGTATGATAAATACAATGGGGAAGGTGACCCTCAAGACCATGTAAGAGAATTTTGCACTCTTAGTATGGAATTTATGCATGAGAGGATATATCTGATGCGACTATTCATGTGAAGCCTCAATGGCCAAGCCTTGGAATGGTTCACAAAACTCCCACCTGGCATACAGACAATTGACGAACTGGTACAAAGGTTTATACAACACTACTCTTACAACATCTTACACATGGTTACTATGGTCAACCTTTGCAACACCAAGCAACATATTGGCGAACCATTTGTCAAATTTCTCTAAATATGGAGGAAGATATTTGCAAGATACCCTAGACAAATACCAGAGCTAGAAAAGATTGATATTTTCTTCAATAATCTGGTTCCTAAAATGAATTACGCAGTGCAAATGCAAAAACATACCTCCTTCAGTGACTTGGTTGATAGTGCTATGAGAATCAAGGATGTTCTCATTAGAAAAGGGGATATTACTTTGAATAAAGACATCAAGTCTTCCAAAAATGACAATAACAAAGACAAGAGTAAATACTGGAATAAGAACCGCAACGTGGTTAATGATGGTGTAGTTGAATCACCCAAGACTAAACCCAATGAACTAGTATTTAATCTCACTACTAACATACAGGGTGCCACGCATAGTTTGGTTACTCCCAACACTTCTAAAAACACTAAGGATGCTCAGAAATACAAAGCATCATGGATACCTTGACCCAAACAAAATTTCACTCCTCTTGGAGAACCTTTGGAAGATGCGCTAAAAATATTGGTTTCCAAAAAGATCATCACAATTCCCAACTCGAAACCATGGGAACCCAAGGTAAAACCCTAATGGTGGAATGACGATCACTACTGTGAGTTTCATTAAAATAAAGGGCACTAGACAAACGACTATATGAAACTGAAGCATGTGATACAAGACTATCATGGTTGGTACTCATGGCTCAAATGATGATCATAAGGCCTTCAAAAAACCTTTGTCATCCTATAAGAAAGGAGAATCCTCACAAACTACAGGAGTCATGGTAAATCATACATATTCCAACACTGACAATGTGATCTACATGCTTGAACCCTCTGACAAATCTATCAATGTCATTTTTATTAAGGATAAGGAATCCAATTCTACTAATGTGGTCACTAGAGGTCAATCCAAAGTCACTCTTAAGGGAGTGAAATCTTCATCTAAAGAAAATGTTGCATTCACAGACAAACCTTTGTCATCAAGGTAGGTTGCTACAAACTAGAACTTGATCGATCAATTACAATGAACTCCTACTCAAATCTCTATATTAGAATTGTTGAAATTATCACCTTCACATAAGGAAGTCCTTGAGACTGCACTTGTGGAAACAAATGTTCCTAAGCATCTTGATGTTGGCCGATTCCAGACCATGGTTAATGATTTTACCTCTCCTCACTATCTATCTTTCTCAGAAGAAGATGAAAAATCCCTTAGTCACCCACATAATCAGCCTTTGCTAATAGAGGTTTTGATTCACAAAAGTCAAGTCAGGCGTGTTGATAGATGGAGGCACTGGGTTAAATATTTGTACCCTCAAGCTAGTCACAACACTAGGATTTTTTGAACATACCATTGATCCTCAAAGGAAAATCACTATTAAGGCATACAACGAGGAAGAGAGATCATCCAAAGGACTCATAGTACTCCCCATTAGGGTAGGACCTATTGAAATAAATTTCACATGCCAAGTGCTTGATTTGCCTCTCACATACAATATATTGCTAGGGAGACCATGGAACCATGATATGCAGGCAGTTCCCTCCATGTATCACCAATGTATAAAATTTCCCTACAATGGGGTGGAAGTGTTCATTCTGGCTGACAACACCTACTCCTGTAACACTTTGAAGCAAGTTGACAGCATGGTTCGACACAATAAGGAGGCATTGCAAAATTTTGAAGTAGCTCAAAAGTCACTAATACAAAGTTTTGAGGCAAATTTTAAGATTAACAACACGAGCATGGGAGAATAATAGTTGATTTCTCTTCCTACTTCTCCCAAATCTTATGGTATGCCATCCTCATCTTTCCCACCTTCAAATGGTAAGAAGGTAGAAATACAGGAGGGAACTGGAATGGTGAAGGCACGAGTCTCTCTTTCAGAAGAGAATGAAGAAAAGGATGTTCTTGCATGGTTATAAAAAGATGAAGATAAAGATAATGAAGTAAAACATGTGGAGATATGCCCACATAAATACAAGAAAGGATATCAAATGATGAAAAAAATGGGATATATAGGTAAAGGACCCTTGGGAAAGGAAAAAGGTCTTGTAGAACCCTTTCATGCTGAATTTTGAGATGTCGCAAACAAGACTGGTGTGGGATACCATGAGAAAAGCATCCTTCTCTTAAAGACAATCATCCTAGTATCTCTCATGCAGATGCATATGATATAGATACTGGAGATGAGAATCAGATTACTCCTCTCACCTTTGAACAATTGATGCATGCCACGATTGACAATCCAGCATATCAAGGGGAGCCATATGTCCCCTCATTTTACAGAGCTTCCTTTGAACCAAATGGGCCCAGTGCTTCAAATTTCATAGAGATATCAACTCAAGAGTCAAGCATGCACCTAGAAACAAAATATAGACATGCTAACTGGGAGAAACTTGTCTTCACCTCCCATATCCTTGACTTACCACTTTTCTCAAATGATGGGGTGAAATCTATTGAAGAGGCCTCTCCTCATGCCTCTCAAAAGTCATAGGATGAATCCACTCAGTTTGGAATGAACCAAGAACATGAAAACAATAACTACCTCAGTGTCCCAAGGACTCTCTCTCACTTTTTGGAAGATAGAGATCGTGCTCCTATCCAATTTGATTATGGGAAAGATAATACTCTATCAGTATAACATCCTAACCGGGGACAAACTGCGTCTCCTATACATGTGTTAGATGTACCTTACTCAATTGAAATAGACTCTAATGAGTATGAGTAGGAATCCTTCTCTGATGCTACTATGGATATTGAAGTAGATGTGGTTCACAAATTTGCACCCTATGTTCTACATGAAGACAGTGTTTGCACCAATGAACCTCTAAGTGAACATCCTGAACTAGAACCTGTCCTTATTCCCAATGATGATTCTGAAGAGGAGAAAAGGCCGCCTCTTCCACATAACACAAATTGGAATTTTGGGAGATAACCCCAGAATTCTCTTTCATCCACTACTCAAGACTAGGATTCTAATAGGTGCTCTAGTCATGCCTCTGCATCAACTAGTAAAAAAGGTAATCATGCATTCACTAGTCATAGGAATAATCTTGCAAATGAACGATGGGCATAGTGGGATTGTGAAATAGAGGGAAACAATGACACTTGGGATCTTAGAGACCTTCAAGAACATGACATGGCTCCTTCACACCATAGGAGAATTCAATTCATGCCAATGAGTGTCTTTTTAGAATGTTTGGCTACTCGAGAAGCACAAGAAAATGCTAACGCTAGGTCAAATGGATCGAATCCTCATACTACCAGCAATGTCTCTGCTAGAAGTGTTAGGATGAATCGTAGTCTAGGCAACCCTTCAGAGAGTGCTATGATAGATCTTCTCTTACCTATTGAAGACCTTGATCTGGATAACTCAGTGCTATCCTTGGAACCTATTGAATCCCTACCTCTTATCTACCTTGAACTCATTTAATGGAACCCTTATGTGCCCCTAGGCCTCATTTATATTCCTAACGACTACACTTTGGCCTGCTATTTGAATTCCATTGAACCCTTCACCTCTTCAACTAGTGCAACAAGCGTAAACATGATAGAGGGGGACATCAAGTTCCTCGGCCTAAAGAGAAAAGATAAAATGAAAAAAAATTTGATGATGAAAACCACTTTGTGGCAGTATTAGAACCAAAAATAGTAAAAAAAAAAAGGCGTATCCAAAGGTGAAAACCTCTCTGAGGCACCTGAGGATGAGGAACTTGATCTCCTTCCTAATCATCTTCAAGAAAGATCATTAGTGCTGATAGAACCAATGCAAGAAATGAATCTGGGAACAATAGAGGTACCTTAGTTAATCTACCTAGCACAATATCTATCTGAGCGAGAAAAACAAGAATTTGTTCAATTCTTCATGAAAAAGAAAATCAACTTTTTTTGGTCCTAGTCAGATATGCCAGGACTAGACACAGACTTGATTATGCATAATTTATCAATTTCTCCAAGAACCAAGCCAGTCAAACAAAAGCTTCATAAAATGCATCAACATGTGGCACTATTAGTCAAAGAAGAATTAGAGAAGCTACTGAAGGTTGAATTCATTTGTGTTATAGCTTACGCGGATTGGATTTCTAACATTGTCCCTATGACTAGACATGACATGTCCATTCGAGTTGGCACAGACTTTAGGGATCTAAACAAGGCTTTTCCTAAGGATTATTTCCCATTACCTAATATTCACATGATTGTGGATTTCACAATTGGTTATGAGATGTACTCACTAATGGATGGTTTTATGGCTACAATCGGATAAGAATAGCTCCTGAAGATCAAGAGAAAATTGTTTTCACTTATACCTAGGGAAATTTTTGTTGGAATTTCATGCCTTTTGGCCTCAAAAGTGCTGGGGTGACATATCAACAAGCTATTACCACTATATTTCATGATATGATGCATAAAAATATGGAAGACTATGTAGATGACACCCTGGAAAAATCAGAAAGAAGAACTACCCACCTAGAGGATTTAGAAAGGATTCTAGATAGAATGGAACAATTAAATCTTAGATTGAATCCTAAAAATGTTCTTTTGGTGTAACTTCTGGAAGCTGTTGGGATACATTATTTCAGCCAAAGGAATTTCGGTTGATCCTGAGAAGGTAGAGGCAATAATGGACATGCAACCTCCTCGCAACATTATTCAAGTTAGGACTCTACAAGGGTGATTCTAATCTACCAAAAGATTCATATCCCAACTTGCAGATAAAGAAAAACCCTTTACAATAACATTGCACAAAGGAGTCACGTTAAAATGGGATGAAGGGTGTGAAAACACTTCCAGTAAATCAAAGAATACCTAGCTAATCCACTCGTACTAATGGTTCCTATTCAAGGAAAGCCTCTTCTTCTTTACATCTCAGCTACAGACACATCCCTAGGAGCTTTTTTGGCACAACAACATGAAATAGGAAAAGAAAGAGCCATATCTTACATAAGAAGAACCGTGGTGCCCTATGAGCATAACTACACTATTGTTGAAAAAGCTTGACTTGTTGTAGTTTTTGATTCTCAAAAACTACGACACTACCTGTTGGCACACTCTATTAAGCTAATTGCTAAAATAGATCCTCTCAAGTACATGTTAAGAAAATAAACTCTCACTAGAAGGTTGGCTAAGTGGGTTATGATCCTCAGCAAATTTGACATTGAATACATTGACAGAAAAGCAATCAAAGGACAAGTTATTTTTAATCACCTTGTTGATGCTCCTTTGTAAGATACACAACCACTACTGATAGAATTTTCTGATGAAGCTATTTTGCATCTCACAGAGCATACCTGGACAATGTTCTTTGATGGATCCTTTACATAACAAGGAGCCAGTGTTGGAACCCTCTTTATCACACCACAAGGATACAAGATCCCAAAAGCTTACAAAATGATGTTCCATTGCACTAACAACATTGCATAATACAAAGCTTTAGCAAATGATTTAAAAATGGCTCGAATAGAAAGTTACTGAATTGCACATCTATGGTGACTCACAGATGGTAATCAACCAAGTTAACGACCAATACCAAACAAATGATGATAAATTGCTACCATATAAATGGATGATTGATACTCTTAAGAAGTAGTTTGTATTTGTTACTTTCCAACATATACCAAGAGAAGAAAACAAAGCAGTTTATGCTATGGCCACCTTGGCCTCCATGTTACAACTTGAAGAAAATCACTCTCACTATGACTTCCTGGTGGAAGAACTCCTTTTTCCTTCCTACAATTCCCTAGAATCCCAAGTTGTGTGCTCTCTGGTGGGTACTGATTCTTTCGATTACACCCATATCTACTCTTACCTTTGAAATCAAACCTTGCCAAATGACCTACCCAAAAATGAAAAAAGAAATATTATAAGGAATGCATCCTGTTACCTAATCATGGCTAACGAATTGTATAGAAGAGGTCTCCATGTTACTCTCCTTATGTGTCTAGAACATGAAGAGTGTAAGTGCGCACTAGAGGAAGTCCACGAAGGTGTTTGTGGATCTCATTTGAATGATCTTTTGCTAGCTAAGAAACTCCTATAGGAATGATACTACTAGACCTCTATGGAAAAAATATGTCATACATTTTTCCAAGACATGCAAAAAAATTCCAAACTCATGGTAACCTACTTCACGCTCCTGCACATGAGCTATTACCTTTTGTTTCTTACTGGACCTTTCAACAATAGGCCTTTGATCTGATCAGGAAAATTTATCCCTTCTCCTCTGGTGGACACAAATTCATTATAACAGCTATCAAATACTTCACAAAGTGGGTTGAAGCAGTCCCTTTGATTAAAGCTATAGGCAAGCAAGTATCCATGTTTATCCTCAATTATATCATCTCCATATATGACATTCCTTCATCCATTGTGACAGACAATGGGGGCAATTTAAAAATAAATACATGGATGAACTTTGTGACAAGTTTAAAATTACCCAACATTGTTCATCTACTTACTACCCTCAAGGGAATGGATAGGTCAAGGCCTCCAAAAAAAATATTCTAAAGATCTTACACAGGATAGTGAGTAAGACTGGGAAGGATTGGCACCTTCAACTCAATCTAGCCTTATGGGCTTATAGAACTAGCATTAGAACACCCACAAGGGCAATGCCATTTTCCTTAGTATATGGAGTAGAAGCTATATTACCCATTGAGATATAAATACCCTCACTCTGAGTCAATTTGCATGGACTCGTTACTAACAAAGATTATCAAATTTCTAGAATCCAGGAGCTAGAACTACTTGATAAATGCTGAAAAATAGCATTCAACCATCTGAGGGTCTATCAAAAGAGAATGTCTCAAAGCTACAACAAGAAAGTGAGACATAGATAATTCCAATTTGGAGACCTTGTGCGTAAATAAAATCCAAAAAATCAACAACATCGTGAACAAAAGGGGAAGTTTGAACCCAACTAGCTGGGTCCCTTTGTAATCACTGCAACATTTGGTTCTGGGGCCTATTAACTATCAATTCTAGAGGGGGGTACTTTTACTGATCCCGTCAATACTCTCCACCTAAAGAAGTTCTACACTTGAGATTTCTTGTTGGTCAGTAGCATGCACATACATAAAATGATCCTGAAAAAATATCAAAAACAACAAAAAGTCAAAAAGATCAAAAATATTTGGAAAAAGTCCTAAAAAAAATGACTGTCTTGGTGAAAACCTAGCAAACAGGAGCCTTGATAAGTTAAATAAATAAAAAAATAAAAAATAAAAAAAGAAAAGAAAAAAGTAAAAAGTGAAAAATACAAAAAACTGAAAAAATCAAGAAAAAAAGTGCCTTGGTGAAAACTTGGAAATAGGCGCTACTTGTAACCTAGCGCTCCATTTATCAACACATAGATTGGCTCATCCCATTGGTGGGATGATCTTCATGCTTTTCTAAGCTATCACATTAATCTAGTCCTCGCTTCACTGATTGAAGCCATCTCTAGGTCTTGTATAGGCCTCCTACTTTTCAACGTCATGTCAGTCAAACCTATCAAGTCCTCACAATTGGTCCCCTTCTTTGGACATTTTTCCACTGATGCATTGGTGTTTCTCAACACCTTAATCAACAGTGTTCCTAAACACTCCATTTTAGACAAACCTATGTTTCTTAACACAACATCAGATAATATACACTCAATAACACACAACAAACCAATATGACAGTGTTTCTCAACACCCACATCAAACAAGTTAAACTGACTGAATGATTGCTGACAATTTTCTTGTATGTTGTCTGTTATCAATGATTTCCTATATTTTCTTTTATTTCTTCTTGTTGATGTAGTCCCAATGATCCTTATGTCAAGACAGTAGGGTGTATGTGATAAGAGCTTCCGCATTCAGGTGGATCAACCACACATCCCTCGATCCTACTCTCTTACACCATAAGGTGAGGTTGGTTCTGTCTCCTTATTTTTTATTCTACTTGTTTCAATAAAAGTGCACTCATGGTTATCTTGGATTTGGATGCCTCGATACTGGTGTACTTTTTTTATATCAACTAGAAACAGTGGTCAGGTCATTTCAGCTCTTGTGCATAGATTCTTGTAATTTTTTCTCACATCTATCTAATGAAGAGTCGTATTCATATCCTTTTGGTTCCATTGGTACCATTAGGGATTGCATTGACCTTGGTGTCCCAAACATCCAAGTGATGAAGATATTGTGACTAAGCAAATCAGTGACTTGACTCATGTCACAGGTTCCATTTCTAGGCTTTCATAATAGCATGGTAACAAACTCCATCAGATAAATCTAAACTCGGAGCTATTCTTTTAACCATTTTCTCCTCTAATCATTTGCTAATGAAATAAACTACATTTTATCTCCTTAAGGTTATCCATCTATGCACAAAGGGGTTAGTAACAAGAAAAAGAGAACAACATATATTCGGTGTAAGATCAATGAAGCACACATGATTTACATCTATCATTTATGATCTAAGTTACAAAAAGCATACAACATCAAAAGATTGTACAAACAACAAGATATATGACAAGAGATAAAGACATGATAACATATTTGAGCACCAAAAAGGATCATTGTGTATATATATATATATATCAAAATGTATCAGTGTATACAAAAGGATGTGCTCTCATAAATATCGAGCAAAAATGTTAACCTTCGGTGCAAATGAATCATCTACAATCTAATGGATCTCAAAAATTAGAATGAGATAAGACAAAAGAGGGGTAATCAACTCTCACTTCCTCCCTCACCACCATCAGGTGGTGGGCATGGAGGAACATCTGTCTAAGGTGGAGGGCATGCTCCCTCAGATCATGCCAAATACTATGAATACGATGGCACCTAATGTGCCATAGGAACTACAGCAATATATGCTACTACATAGTAGGCTGCCCTACTAGTCTGAAATTTCACCTGGCTTTGTAAAGCCTGAACTCTCTCCTTGTGGCCTGCAATCACTCGCTCATGCCTTGTGATCACTCAATATTTCTCTACAATCTGAGACTGGGCTACTGCCAGCTGTGTCTAAGTGGCTCACAGTTGTTTTCTCAATGACCTAATCAAATCTTGCATTGAATTTATCTCTCTCTAAAGACCCTCCTTCTCTACAGCCTCTTGTGCCTCTTGGCACTACCAAACTACCCTAGGTCAGGTTGCGTGTCTGGCATCTCCTCCTCCGCAACCTATGTGGCTGGCACTTGTCCTCCAATCGACCCTAGGATGCCCATCTCCCCATGATCTCTCTGTCACCTGACCCTAGTGTCCTTATCGTGCTAGGCCTGGTCTCTACTCCTACTCTTGACTAATTAGGAGACCTCTGTGGTGGTCTATGAGGTTCTCTTTGTGGCACTCTCTATGGAGTGATCATTGCAACTATGATGGGTGCCTTCTCTAGGGCATCCTCATCAATCCTAGGAACTCTCTCTACCGAATCCATAAATCTAGGAAAAGGATACCGAGATAGATGGTCTCGATACTCTAGAGTAACCTCTACATTTGCAACTCCCTCTAGGTACTCCCATGCTGGTTGATTGAGCTCAATGAGGTCCTATGTGCACACCGCAAGATATAGCCTGCATAATGAATTTAAAATGCTCAGTTTATGACCAAACTCTAGGATATCTATGAAGAACCAAAAGAAGAAGAGTACAAAAACCAGAATCTTACTTGTGAGACCAGCCTCTGCGCTCCTTGTCCAGAAATTCAGAATAAGCAATGTACTCTATGGAGATACTCTAGATACGACCATACTATTGCAACACCTGAGACAATGTGAATCTCTCTATCACTAAGGATGTCTTTCCCAACAGTGGGCGCAAGACAAAGAAATCTCTCTAGACTATCCTCCACTTAGCCCAGACCTCTACCTACAAACAAGGTCACCACGTAACCAAGCTTAAATCATCAAGCTAGGGCCTCCAATAATCTATCTTTCCCAGAAAGGGTTGTGTAATGAAACCTAAATATATATATACATAGGGTTTTCTTCCCTACCGTGAATCCATTGTGATAGTTCTGCAAACTAGGAGATACTCCTAGGCCCATATCTATAAAACCACAACTCTTGCAGCCATGCCTAAGAGACCCCTATAAGTAATCTCATGCATCTCATGATACATCTATTCCAGGATGCACTGACCCCAACCAAGGTGCTCTGGATGAGTAATCAATCTCTCTAGCATCCGAGCCCAACCACATATGAACCCATACTATGATCAATCATCCATAAGGAAAGAACCAATGAACCCAGTGAGAATGCATTCCAAAGGCCACTGCTCTCCATAACTCTCTACCAATGTATCCCAGAAGATGGATTGATCTATAATCAACTGATCATGAAATACTTGAGCTAGTGCCTGTACACCGACTAAGGGTGTGGAATCATACTCCACATGTACTCCAACAAAAGGGATCTAAAGAATCATGTAGATGTCCTCAAGAGTGATGGTCATCTCCCCCATCAACAAGTGAAATGTGTTTTCCTCATTGTGGAATCTCTCCACTAGCGCGGTCAACATCCCATGGTTTACCCAAATATCAGGCATCTATAACAACCATGAAATACTACAAGCTTGGATATGTGCCCTCTGATCATCTGATAAGCCACAAACTAACCGCATGGTGGATAGAAATATAGATCTAAACTAAATATAAGGCAACTGCACATGCATGAAGACAAACAACAGAAACAACATTAGTATCAACATCAAAGCAAAGTGAAATCACTATGGTGTAATTAGAAAAGCTTGCAAAAAGGCTACTTTGCGAGACGAACATGCAATTGGATGACAAAATTAAGAGAAAAATGCCTCTGTTCCCATATGACAAAAGGCAAAAATGACCAAACTAGCCCCAAGGTTCATAAGACAAAAGATCAAAGGCCAGAAGACAAAACAGTATCATACAAAAGATTAGATGGTCTCAGACAAAAAAAGGTGCAGTGATGAATATTTTCATGTGGTAGGTGGGTCAGGCTTGTGTGACAAATCTAATGTCCTCATGCGACAAAAAAAAATTTGGCAGATTTTTGTACGAGCCCTTTCGCAGGATCATATGACAAACCGGGGATACATGGTAAAAACATAAAAAAACATAAAAAAATTGACCTATAAGGGAAAAATTAACATGCAAAGATGAATTTTATCAGTTACTTATAGGTGATGTGTACTCTCTGGGCCGTCCATGTCTCCGCATGCACTTGAAACTATGAGTAGACACTAGGATCACCATTCTCATTTAGAGAAGCTTCTTGAAACTCAAAAGGTGGATGGTGAAAATGATTTGAAATGATCCCTCTGGGCCTTATATAGAAAATTCACCTAATTTTCAAAATGGTCCTATGGATGCAAAATTGCACCCTTGGCTAATCGGACAGCTCTGAATCCATTTTTGAGATCGAAATCGAAACTTGATGATGTTTTGATCCTCAAAAATGCAATTTAACCTAATCTTAACAAATATAGTTGATTGTTGACGCTTTCCTCACAAGATTTTGATTCAAGATTCCTTTTGATCAAATTTATTGCACATTTCCCTCCTTAATTCAAAATGTCAACTTAAGTCAATGTTGGTCAAACTTGGTCAATCGAACCTTAAAACATGCTCGCATCTCACATTTCTCAATGCTTTTTGATCTATTGGGCTTGTGCCTCCCCTCCTTTCAATTTTGTTCCTGAGGGGGCATTACCATTACATAAAAAATATGATTCACATCAACAAGTTCAATCTCTAGGGGCATCAGGCCCTGACTCAAACCAAAATCTAACCAAGTGATTGTCATCACTGCACATCAAATCTCAAGCTCTAGGGGCATATCAGATTCATCACACCATATCAATCTAAGAACTCCCCTCAATCTAGTAATTGGCTTCATCAGGATCTATATCAAGTCAATTATCCCAATCAAATTAATCGAATGGCAATTAGTGTCATCGCACCACATCAGGTTTGTTCATGATTCAAAATTAATCTCAAAATGGAAAATCTACTTGGAGGATGGACATTTAGTTTCATCACTTCACATCAAAAAAAATGCTCAGAATCTTTTATCAATCTTCACTCAATCAATCCAAAGCTTATATCTTCAGATCTCCTTGTCAGTCTTCACTTAAACAAGCTCAGAGCTGACCTCTTCTATCAGTCTACGCTCAAGCAAGTCTGGAGCTGATAACTTCAAATCTTCAATCGATCTTCATTCGATCAAGTTTGGAATCACTTTCTAATCTAAGGGATAGTTTCATCGCTTCACACCAAGCTATTTCCAGATTCAATCAAACTTCAAATGTTCTTTGACCCAATGTGTTCCCAGATCGATCTCACATTAGTCAAAGAGGGGCAAATGTAAGCACCCAAAAATGGTCTAGTAAACCCATGGCCCCCTTTTCCCAAATATTTGGTCTTAATAAATCCTAAATCTAAGACATTATTGCTAGACTCTAAATTATTGAGAATTTAATCAAACTTCCTTATATAATTTCAATCATAACTTGGTGGATCAAATAATCAAGCATCAAATCCTAAACCCAAAAAGCATAAACATTGGAATAAAATAAAAAAGTCCTAAGTTTAAAAAGTGAACCCATTCACACATGGGTGTGCACTAAAAAATCAAATAAAACAACTTAAAGGGATAAAATACCAATTTTTTCTTATTCTCCACAAATTTGACCAATTGAAATCACTTCTTCATCTCACATAGATTGAGAAGAATTGCATCTCCACCATTGATCAATTTATTTTGCCTCTTAATCTCAACCACTCATTTCTTGGAATCTCTTATAACAAAGATATCTCCCTTTCTCAAAACATATAGAGAATATTTGGAGTAAATTTATTACATTATTTTCATTCTAGAGCTCTTTAGTGCATTCTTATTTTATTTGCGGTCATTCTAGTTTCTTATATTTCTTGCATTGTTAGCTTAATTTCTTAGCTTAGATGTGATTCCAGTCTTTTATGGCTTAATGTAGATGCATTTTTCTTCTCATTTGATAGCTTAATATTGCATCTTAGTTCTATCTCTCATAATGTTATGCATTTATCTTATTAGTTCATGCATTTCCTTTTTCAAGCGTTCAAGAGCTAAGTAAGAAAGTCTATGCATCTTGCTCACTCCTCTTTGCATTGAATCTTCATTTTGAAGTAGTCAAGTCATCAATTTATCTATGTCCAATCTTATGGACAACTATGAGACTCATACTCGCTTCAACTAGGAAGAAATAGGCCAGTTTCAAGGTTTTTTAGTTTAGTGCTTTGAATCTCATGTTTTGCTAACCCCTTGATATAATGGTTTATTGAAGTATTTGGTTGGAGATTTTGATCACACATTTTACCACACACAGGAAGACTCCTAGGAAATTATAATACCTCATTCCAACCTTCTGCCATACTTGAATCCGATATGAAACCACACAAGTCCCCTGAAACATTGAAATTCCACCATGAAAGATGACATAAAATCTATAAAAATTAAAATGGTATCCTTAGAAATTAGAGCACCAACAATGGATCCAGTTGGGGAAGGTTGACCATGAGATCAATGCTAGAATACTAGCTATGGGACATACACCAGAAGCTTTCTAACAACTCTAACCTGAAACCCATGTTCCAAAACAAACAAAAAACATCATTTGTCTTTGTCGAAGGTCTGATTTTGGTCCCTTAATAGCATGACCAGTCTGAGAAAAATATATGTCAATGTTTGGACAAACTGAAAATACTTGGTAAAATTCAACATTCTGCCACTCTTAACCTCATAATCATATTGATCACAGAATACCTTGGTGACCCTCATTTCCATATTCAAGATAGATTTCAACTAGTTTATCTGAGAAATAAAAACACTCATATTCTAGTTTAATTGAAACATCATCAGATAGCCCATTTATGTTACCCTCCTATAGGCTATCAATATCACTAGAAATATAGTCATTACAAGGGACTTTATCATATAGCACTACTGACTCAAATTCACATAGTAAGTTGATGTCAGACCCAAAACACTTCCCAAAATCCAGTCCATTATAAAAAATTTGAAAAAACTCACCATGTTGGACTTGAAAGGAAAAATTCTCATTCTCAACTTGATGGTTGATACCATCAATCCTATTAGCAAAATTATTTTACAAATAAAAAGGATGATCACTAATGATTAACTGGTGCAATTGAGGAATAAGATCATATTGATTATAACCTTGGGTAAACTCAATCCTTTCAACATTTACTATCTTCAACATGTCAACATTCTTCATACCCCACTCTTGAACGAAAAAATACACCTCTCGCTGAAAAAAATTGTCTGGCATAGGACCCCAACACTGATCTACCTCCATATGAAATAAATCAAATTGTGGTCCAAGTAAGTCATTATAAGGCTCACTATACACATCTTTATCCTGACCCAATTCAATGTTGCATGAAACATTATCAGTTTCATCCATATGTTCACTACAAGATAGCATCTCAATATTTGTGTTAACCACATCATAATAATCAACATTCATATCAATTCTAAATGCATTGATTTATTGTATAAGAAAGTAGTCATCTCTTGTCTCTAAATTAATTGGAATACCCTATTGGAAACATTCATAAACAATTTTGTGCAAGTCTGACAAAGACCCACCATCATTAATTTCATACACATTTTCATGATCCAAAAGACTATCAATTTCAAAATCAAGGCTGAGATCATGTTTTATATCATCAAGTTCATTTATGGAACCCTCACAATCAAAATCACTGTCCATCTAATGAGTTGACTTATTCTTGTCCACAACTGAAATCTCCCATATTAAAAGACTTTCAAAAACATTATGAGTTGTCACTATCTCACACTCTGGTTCATAGAAACCCTCATGCATCTTAAGATCAAGAACTTCATCTAGTAAATTAAAGGATGTAAACATACAAATTGAATCAGCAACATTACCATCATTATTGTATTGTTATTCCAACTAAAGTACATGTGTATCTTCATCAGCACATCTAAGCCTTTTATCTGAATTACAATCACCACAAGGTTTCCCTTGATCTTTCTTTTGTATAAATTCCTTAGATGAACATTCTTTCTCCAATATCTCTATGTTAACATCATCATTATCTAGGATAAAACAACTCATCATTGTCTCATAGAATTTTAAATTCTCACAATCATTACCCACACATGATAAATCACCATTATCTTCACAAGGCTTCATAGAAACCATCACCTTATTTATCTTCACAAAGGTCATGTGCATTTTGGCACCATGATTCCTCTTTCTCAACCAATCCTTTACATATTTCCTCTTGGACATCCCTATATAACATAACCATGATCTAAAGAAAATCTTCCATATCTTCACTATCAGTATCAACAAATTCTAATGGGACCTCACCAATTTGAGCTTCATCATCAACATCATCTACTGAAACATCTGCTCCCTTTTCATTTCCCAATTTTTACTACAGACAATTTGTTTCTAGCTCCCTATAGATAAAATAACTAGTCTCCATATTATTTGGTGTGTAACCCTTATATATTTATCTTTGCATTAGTAACATTACACCATTCTTCACTAACCATGTTAACATCAATGTGAGGGGAAACCATTACTTTTAAAAAACACTATTCATTCACATTTTCCTTTGGATCACAATTTAAAACATGGTTAGTATGATCAACAGGGATAAAAGCATCTTGATAATCATCAGGGATAAAAGCATCTTGATTCTATCTTTCACTTCTTAATTTACCCCTTTCTGCTATACTTAAGACATTGTGACAATGAACACCAACTTATAGAAAACCTCTTGGGATTCCAAACTTCAAATTATTTTCAGTATCCATTGTTGTCATAAAAGCCTGATGTATATTTTTAGGATCTTTATCTCTCAACAAGAAGCTTGTCTTTTTATGAAATGCACCAAAGTAAACAACAAAACATACATCATCATTTGGTCTAAAATTTATTGGGATCTGACCCAATATTCTTGTGAATCTAAGATTGAAAGGAGGGATCAAATCACCATTATCTATTTTTATCTCCATCAAATTCTTTATCTTTGTAGTTGGATTGACCCTTTCACCAAAATTCTCTAAAAAGGCTAAACCTAACTCCTCCCATGAAGAAATAGAACCCTTTGGAAAAAAGGAGACCCATTGTCTAGCATCACCTATTAAGGACTAGATAAACAACTTGATAATGCTATCCTCGTATTCAATATCAAAATCCTTAAGTAAATATTTGAATTTTCTAAAATTCTTCTTAGCACATTCCTCTTTCCCTCCACTTAATCTTGGCAAATTTTCTATGATCTCTGGAGGAAAAGGATTTGGCTAACCATGAATGCCCTCAAAATTTAGAGTTACATAAAACTTAGTGCTAAAATATTTCCTATTACATTATCGTGACATCTTAGCAGGCATGGTTACATTTGAATGTATGCAAGGCTTAAAAGATTCACTATACATTTCTACTTGCATTTTACTTTGAATCACAATAAATAAGATGGTTACAATTTATTTTTATTCCCTCTTAACTAGTGCTGGAACACTTAATAGGGAAACTTTTAACAACTGATTTTCATGAAAAAATAATTATTCGGTGAAAAAAAATACATGGATGTGATGAAGTTATTGATAAAATATTGATTTGAAATCACCTTCTCATCATCATTGAGAACCTTGGTAGAGTTTCCACCTCTTTGCAAAGGCACGGTTGAATCAGCTGAGAAACTTTTCCCAACTATGTTCTTCTTCAACACTAGAAAACTTGCAACAAATCCCACTAATTAGGATCTCATATAGATTCCTCCTTTGAATATTCTCTCATTCATAGGAGCCCAAATATCTGCTTCGTCCCCTCTACAAGTCCACCTTATCTATTTTCAGCCTCTCTCCAAAGTTGCACACAAGTGCAAACAGACAACTCAGACTTGCCACTCACAACAAGGGAGATTTATATATAGTCTTTTAGAACATGGACTTCTTGGGCACTCTTGCAATGAAAAATAAAAAAATCATAACCCACTTCATAAGTATGAGGAATACTTCTTTTTAAAACACATGAATCTATAATAACCAGACTCTTGGGTTAATTCAACATGACAAGGGAACAACGCTCTTAACCTTGTTGACCATTATATTGAAGCTTTTAAATTTTTCCCTAACAAAGTCACCCTTTTTTTGGTTCCTAAAAAGGTTTTACACTTACCAAGCTACCAGTGTACCCTTTAATGCATTCTATAGAGTTTCCAACTCCAATGTTTGAAATCTTTAAGAGGACTGGACCAACTAATGGAGAAACTAAATCATCCCTCTACACTTTTAGCTCTGCCAGGGCAAGGAGGGGACTCCCTCTAATTATTTTTGAGTACAGACTAAAACTATGACTACTATTAATATAAGTAGAAATCTCATACAAGGCTCTACCTAACCAGGATATAATAGATAATGGCTAATTAACTATTGAACATCACCCTTTTGGAGCATGAGATGAAATAATTTATCAACCCACAACAGAAGTAAAGGTATTCATGATTTAGTTGATTTTGTTGCAGCAAGTAACAACAAAAATCTGAATAACAACATCTTTGCAAGATTCACAAAGGCTAAGATTAGTGCCTTATCCCATTGGGTATCGGATTCATCAGTAATATAACATCATACAACATAGTTTTATTAATCGCATATTATTCAGAATTTATTTTACAAAAGTCAATTGCTAGTAATTCATTAATGATGAAAAATCTATGCTAATACCTACAATGATCATTTACTCTATCCAGATTGTAAAAAAGATCAAAAGATTTGGGTAACCAAATTTTAAGAAAATTTACTGAAATGTGATGTTAACGGACATAAATCATTGTTGAACCTTCCTTGAAAATTGAATGATAGAAAGATGGAAATCCATGGAATATGAATCAGACCATTTCATGATCTTATACCCAATAGATGCAATCGTTTGGAGAAAACTTTATCAAGATGCAATATTTTCAAAGTCTATAAAATTGTGAAGCCACAAGTATGCGCACCCACACAAGACAGATTTATCATTGAAACAATAGAAGTATCTTTCCCGATCATTTTTCACAACAAGATTGATGAACAAAAAACTCCAATCTAATCATTTTCAGATCCAAACACAATAAATGTAATTAGCTCTTTGAGATAAATGAACAAGTAAACACAAACTCATCAATTTTCCA
>MU223225.1:11542452-11553911 GCA_018584345.1 Thuja plicata
GAGGAAAAGTCAACCCTCACCTTGGAAAAGGTGATTGTGCACATGATTAGAGGTAATCCACCTTTAATCAAGATTAGAGGAATAATTAGCAAGAGGTGAATTTAGATAAGGTAAATAGAGATTAAATAAAAATAATTTTAATTTAATCAAAGTTTAGAAGAATATTAGTTAGTGGGGGGATAAAATAAATCAAATTTATTTTATAATAAGAGATGAAAGGATAATATATTAAATTAAATTTAATATATTATAGTATTCAAATAGAATTTAAATACAAGAGGGAAAATAAATTTATTTAATTAAATTTAATTTAATTAAATAAATAGAGGAATATAACAATATAGTTAATTAATTAAAACAACTATAATGTTAAGGACAAATATTAATAAAAATTAATATTAATGTGAATGGACAATTTTAGGTGTCTACAGTTACCACTTCAGTGGTATAGTTTTTTACTACCTGCACCTCTATCTAGTGTGTGCAATAATTGGTGGCTGTCAAGATGAACTTGTGACCTTTAGAACAGGGTGGTTTAATCATTCCAACAAAATCTAAGCCCCATTCAGAAAATAGATGTACCTTGTACACTGGTTAAAATGACATTGTTGGGTTCTTCTCTCAGGTTGCACTCATCTAGCAGGTATGTCATGATCTTACATGTTCGTTGGTGTCTCTGAATAGAGTCAACCAGTAGTATCCTTCTCTCAAGATTTGATGAGAAGTGGTTTTAGTGGGCCCGTGGCCGGTCCCATATTTTTCATTGAAATTAGCCATGGCTTGTTTTGCCTCGAGCCTATCTAGACATCTCATGTACTGACCATCGTAATTGCATTTGTATAGCTGACCATTTTTTAGAATATAAGAGTTACTCTGAATTTTCAAGGCTCTTCTTTGTGAACCATTCATCCCTTTTGGAAAATGGTTCTGCAGCAAGTAGTAGACTATATCTTGATACCATATATCTTAACGAACCCCTTGTTCAGTGTACATCTGGCATACCAAACCTTCTTCTACTTTAGAGATTATCTTTTTCATGCCTTTTTTTCTTATCAGTTTCATCGGTTGAATTTTGAGGTTGAACTCTTGTAGGATCTCTATCCATTTCCCCCTTCGTTCACCCAGTTCATTTTGCATCAGCAAGGATTTCACTACGGTATCTAGGACTATTTTGAACACTTTTCTCCTTAGAGTATAGTGTCAGAAATTTTTTACTTCTTTGACCAAGGTGAAAGATTGTTTGGCTAGATTCAGATATCTAATCTGAGCGTTCTTAAGGGGACAACTCATGAATGCTATTGGCCTCTCATTTTCACCATCCTTCTTTTTTGTGAGGATCCCTGTGCATGAGTGTTCATAAGAAAAAGAATACACCTTAAAGGGTATGGTAATCTGGGCTAACAAGGATAGGGGCATTGGCAATTTTGGCCTTTATCTATTCAAATGACTTCCTCACTGAGGCAGTCCACTCAATTTTGGCATCTTTCTTCAGTATATCATTCAGTGTCTTTACTGTCTCGGTGAAAATGCTGATGAACTTCCTTACAAAGTTGATCTTTCCAAAGAACAATTTGAACTCTTTGTGAATATGGGGCGGTGTTAGTTTGAGAATGGATTACAGTCATTCGAGATCTATCACTATTCCAGCTTTAGAGATTATGTGCCCCAGTAGTTTACCTTATGTGACCCCAAAAAAACATTCTTGGGATTGACAGAGATCATATACCTCCTAAACCTCTGAAGGACCCTCCTTAGGTAACTTATGTGATCTGCTCATTTTTTGGAGAACACTGTGAGGTCATTCATATAAATAATGATGCACTTTCCAACTAGACCCTTGAAAGTAGTGTACATTTCCCTTTGTAAATTAGCTCTGGCGTTTATTAAACTAAACAAAATTCATCTATAGGCAAAGGTTCCCCACTTGGTGGTGAATTTTTCTTCAACCTATCCTCTTCCTTTGCCATCACTTGATTGTAGCCAAAGTATTCATCTAATAAGGACATCATTTGGGACCCATTTACCACTTGCAACACCTCATCAAGGGACAAGAGTGGATAGTTTTCCTTCTGGGAAGCCTTGTTCAGGCTCCAAAAATCCACACACAACTTGATCTCACCAGTATTTTTCGTCACTGGTACCAAGTTTCCAACACAAGTGGAATGTCAAATTGGAAAGATAATCTTGGCATCTAGCAACTTTTAGACTTCTTTCTATATTAACATCTCCATGTTTGGGTTCACAGGTCTTTGATGTTGTCGGAAAGGTTTGGAATTTGGGTGGACTATGACCAAGGTTTCATAGGTTTTTAGTTCTTTGTAGCTCCAGGCTATGACATCTTGGTATTCAGTGAAGATTTGAACCATTCTCCTCTTCTCATCCTTAGTGCCTACTTTCCCAATGTGGACTTTTGTAAGCTTGTCCTCTATGCCAAGGTTTTACATTTCATATTCCTTTCCTTTGGTTGTCACATTTGGTTTTCTCCTCATGGAATTCCCATCATTTTCAAAAATTATTTCTAGTTCCACCATCCCCTTGGGTATGGAATTAGCTCTTAAGTTTATAATGTGATGATCATTAAGTTCTTCAGAGTTGTCCTTCTTCTCGGGTTCTTCCTTTTCTTTGTCTATGATTTGTTTTTCAAACATGCTTGAGCACATGATAAACTCAAGGATGTATTGGTCATCTTGTAAGACTTGGAAGTTTGTACTATTATCTAGGATAGCTAGGGCTGGAATAAGTTCTACCGAGAACTTCTTCAATTTGGAATTCTCCATTGGGTGTAATGAACTACCTGAAACAGTCAGGGCATCGACTACAATAATATTCCTTCTCAGAATAGACTTGATATTGAATGCTTCAAAGTCCTTGATCAAGTCCCATGCCCTTTTTTGATATGATGATAGTATTTTTTCATTACAAGAATATTGACTGCAGATTTGTTTGATGATCAGTTGTGAGTTACCTTCCATCGTCAAAGCCTTTATTCCTCTTTCATGTGCTAGGAGGAGTCCATAGACCAGCACTTCATATTCTACAATGTTGTTAGTACACAAAAATTGTAACCTATAAGCAGCATAGAAGGACTTACCTCTTGGGTTAACTAGTTTGATTCTAGTGCCAACCACCTATTTACACTTGGACCCATCGAAATGTAACTTCCATATTTGATATTGTTTGGCTGAGGTTGACTTTGGTCTAAACTTCTCTAGGGCTTCCAATGTGTTGGGCTTCAATTCTTTGCTTCCCTCACTATCTGAGTAGATCACTCCCTCTTTTCCTTTCCTATGAGTTTCCTTATTATCCGAAGACTTGGCCTCTCTATTTCCTAGAGTTGTCAGTGGTTTCCTATAGGGTAGGCATGTGTTGTCATCTGAAGTGCTCCATTCACTACATATACTGGGAGCAGGGCTCATGTTATCAGAGTCTGATCATTCATTCTGACTTCCCATTTTGGTGACACAATCTAGTGGGTTGTTTGTGTGTGCGTAAATTATGTACTTGTGAAGTGCAACACAACACTTCAATATGTCATTGCATCAATGGTTAGAAATATGGAAATCATTTTCAAAGAATAAGAAAACTATGGAAAATGACATATTGCTTCCTATCTAGAAAGAGTATGATTTAAGCTATAAGTTTGCCCTCAGATTATGCATTAAATCAATGACACATTCAGTCCTAGAATGGAAGCATCATTAATAAATTGAATCTATCTATCATGCAACTCATGCTAGAAATTATGCAAGGATTCAATAAATCATAAATGAAAGAGTTATCTAATTAGCTATTGAAATCATGAATTCAAAATGACAGAATAAGAGTGCAACTAGAATTCTAAAATTGGGACCTATTGAGCTCAAAATTCACTCCTTTTATGGAAGAACTTGAGAAATGAGTGGTTGAGATCAACTTGTGAGTAGAGGAGACGATTGAATCTTTGGTGATCCATGTGAGTGAACTCTCATTGGTTCATGGATTGAATTTCCATGTGTAAGTGATGAGTTGTATTTAGAGAGTTTATTAATTCCCTTTTAATTAATTACTTTAGCCAAGGATTTAATTGGGTTGATTTGATTTAAATAGGCCAAGGTAATTAATGTGAGGTAGTGATGAGATCACTTTTATTTTACGAGATATTTTATTTTTGATGAATTATGCCAATAATCGAATAGTTAGACTGACATAATTGAGAGTATGATCACATTTAGGGAAAATAGGGTCTCTAGTTAGAGTAGACCAAATTAGGGTGATTAAATTTTCCCCTCTTTGAATTAATGTGTGAGAAGCGCATTTATTCAAAGAATCTTTGATGTTGACTTCAAAAAGTTTGAGAATTTTGCACTTTATTGAACAAAATAGAGCTGATGAGATCAGTCTCAAACTTGATTGAACTAAGACTAATAGTATTGACTTCAAACTTGATCGAACGAAGGTTGATTGAACACAGATCCAGAGATACCAATTTTGAACTTGATTGAACAAGACTTGACAATACTGACTCTGAACTTGATTGACAAAGGTCAGTATGAAGCTACTAAGAGTTGTGAGGTATCAATTATGAACTTGATTTAACAAGAATTGATAATACTGACCCCGAACTTGATTGAACGAAGGTTAGTAAAAAGTTGATGAGAGCTTGATAAAGGTCTGAGAGATTGTAGAGATAGATATCCAGCTTGTTTAGCGTTGAATTCTTCTATCCAACAATCCCAACTTGATCAAAGGAAAATTTCATGCCCCTAGTATTTTGATGATGAAGTCAATTTTATTGTTTGAGAAAGTATTTGATTGATTTTAAGTGTGATCATTCCCGCTTAGGAATGAAATCGATTGGATCAATGAAGAATAATTAGAAGGTGAGATGAAGATAAAATGTGTTAAGAGAAAGCACAATTTTACCAAGGTGACTACTTGAAAATGTTAATTGTAAGCTTGATAAAATGATGTATGAACAAGATTTCGATGTGTGATGTGTATCTTGAGGCTAGAGAACCATGAAAAAATAATTGCATAAAGCCTGTGAATCATTTTCTACACATATAGTGCAATTCTGCAATTTTTGGAGACTGTCGTAAATTTTTTACTATGTTGTGGAAAACATTGTCCTTGTGTTCAATTTTGTTCCTGATAGATCTGAGAAGAACAAAATAGAGTACTGATAGTCTGTTGAGGGTTCCAGAGCTTCTGTTTATCCCTAAAAGGTTAATATAAGTCTCAAAAATGACTTTTTCCCGTTCATTTCCACTTTTATCCTTGGTAAATTCTTGAGCTCTAGAGAGAAGATGTTATTCCCCATTGAGAGTCATTGATTTGAGCTTGCGCATTATCACGAGCAGCTAGTGCACTACACACACCTGGTGAGTATATCAAGACCTGCCTTTGTACGCTTTTTGTTTATGTTTTTGACAATTTTTTCAGTAGTCACATTCGGGGTTATGGATCACATCTTGTTAATCCTACATCACATCTAGTAAAATGAAAAATTTCCAGATCGCATCTTGTAAAAATAAAGTCACATCCCATCAACCATCATTCAATCATTTTTTGTTATTTTTGACCAAAATTTGAATTAAGTCGCATCCTGTAAAAATAGGATCACCTCCAGTTTTCTTCATCACATCCTGTAGAAATAGGATCGCATCCAGTAATTCTTAGATCACATACAAGATGTGAGCTCGCATTCGGGAAAAATAGTGTTTCTTCCAGTAAAAATGAGTAAAATTTCCAATTTTAACTATTTTTCCTCTATTTGTTGAAAAAGAATTAGTTGTTAGATTGTCTGTGTGTTTTAATTAGTTGGAATACTGATGTAAGTCTATATTTTTTGCCTGACATACTAATTCCCTAGTTGTATCATTCTGAGGACCTCAACTTGCATGAGTCCTTTCCTTATCTCTCTCCTTGACTGATGTGGAGTGACAAATCAATGGTCATCTTGGTTTATATTATCTTATCGATTTACTTGACATCAGGGTAAATTGAGGGTTGTTGACTACTCTTGTCAAGAGATGGCACTCAAATCACAACACCTTCCATCGCCCCACTGATGAGATGCCTATAACTCCAAAAGATGTGTGGCAGATCATGTGCATTCCTGTGATGGGATGTGAGGTTTACTTTGAGTCTCTCTCTATAGTAGAAATTGTTGAAGCTCATAGATTATTTTCCAATCCCTCCATTGTACGCAGATACCTAACTTGGGATTATATGCTAGATTAGTATGAGCGCCTACCTGTATTTCTTGTTGGGTTGATAGGAGGTGTCTTGATGCCTGATCATGGACAACATATCTTCATGTGTGATTGGGTAGGTATGCTTGAGAAGATGGTTGTCTCTACCCATATATTTGGATGGGATAGTTGTATCCTAGCACACATGTACAAAGAGAACCACGAGATTATGTATGAGTATTCTTGTAGTATGAATGTAGGTATACTGATTTGTAGATCTAGGCCTGGGAACACATCCCAGTGACACAGTTGATTTTGGATAGGCAGCAGACACCAGATGATCTGTATGTGTATGTGTATTCAAGTTATGTCTAGTAGCCCCACCTGGGTAAGATGAAGTATTGGCACAGGGTTATTGATGATGTGACAGTGGTCGAGTGGTGACCATACCTTGACAGCAAGGAGTGGGGTTCTGATCGGAAACAAATGACATACTTTTTCCAGAGAAGGTACCTGATTGGATGTACTAGGTACGTTGTTGAGAGATTCATTTTTACACATCTCCTGAGACAATATTGTAGGATTCAGGTATGCCATAATATCTTACAATATATGCCTGGATCCAAGATGAGGAGGCATAGTGGGGTGCACGATTATCTTATGAGACTGCACAGGAAAAGATTGGGCAGATGGTTATAGTAGGCTGGGATTACCAGGATGATGTAACAGATACATGAGTTACTAATGCTTACCATTCTTACCTTGTTTAGCATCCATTTCCATGATTCACTACTCTTGATGAGATAGAAACATGTATTGAGGAGGCCCTAGATTATGATCCTTCTGATGATGGTCCTATTAGAGGTGGAGGTAGAATAGATAGAGGTATGAGGGATGGGAGAGGTGGTAGAGATGGGAGGGGGTAGAGATGCTAGAGGCCCTCCGATGGACAGAGGTCAAAGACATGGCCAAGATGATAGGGGTGGTATGGTAGAGGGAAGATGCACTCATTTTAGGTTCATACCTCCATGCATGGATCTAGGTCCACTACTGACTAGGTAGCAACAACAGAGATTATCAGGACAGAGACCTACAGGTGAGATTAGTGGGGGAGGTGGACCTCCTGGAAAGGATCCTCCTAGATATATGGGTAGGGATATAGGAAGGGATGGAGATCCATTATCATAGTGTGAGCAAGAGTGGGAGAAGTTGTGTGCTCGCATTACTACATTAGAGACATTGTTGGCTGATAGGAATAAGCATCTTGAGAGGATGAGATCTGAGAGAGATCAACAAGGTGACAAGCTAATAGTAGAGAGAGATATGCAGGCACGCATTTCTACACACTAGGGTAAGAAAGAATCATACTACTTTGCTTTATATTATGTTGCAGTTTCACAACCTCAGAGAGAACCATTGTATTTTTTTATAGTTCAGAAGTCAGAGGGAGCTATGCCTCCACCACGTCCTCCTCCATGAGGAGATGCACCACCTCCTCTTCCTAATTAGGGAGAGGGTGGTAGTCAAACATGATATCATTGATTATCCTTGAGATTTTTATATATTGATCCTTCTGTGATCATCCATTGTACTCCACATATTTGATATAATTGTATATTTCCATCTTGATCTGTTTGATAATGTTGTAGACATTCCCACAATTTTGATCTGATATTCACTGACATATATGAGATGACATATGTCAATTCTGATATGTTTATTGTTTCTCTTTGGATAGTTGTATGTGATAGATGATTAGATTGATTTATACTTGATGATGTACTTGGTCCTTATGATGATGTAGAATAGATTCTTGTGATGACATCATTTATGCTCTTGGATTATTACTGATATATTGATGTGTTAGATGATTCTATGTGGATATGTAGATGTATATTTGTTTTGAAATTTTCTTTATGCAAATATATGTATGGATGCACTTAGGATGTAAAAATGGAACACTTGAATTTTTTTTGTATTTTCCTCTCTTCCATTATGAATGCAATGGATATGCAATGACATGAATATATCAGTAACATAGATTAAGCATTCAAAATTTGAGCTCAAGTACTTATGTTGTTTAAATGAATCATGCAAACTTAAATGCAACTACATGCAGACTTCTAGGACTATCACTGATCTTTTTACATTTTAGCATTTTATCATCATAGGTAGTTTGTGTAACAAACATCATCGGTTAGTATAGTTGTCACTAATACCAAGAAAGTGTCATGAAAGTATGAATACTATTTTTATTGGATACAATGTTGAAAATAAACCTAAGCATCAAGGCATAGAGGCTAGGATGACTTGTCAGTTATCTCCTTTTTTTCAAGAATCATCTTATGTTCGTGTGTAATATATGATATGTAACCAGTAATGATATTTAATGTTCATATCTTTAGGTACATAATGTTGTGTACACCTTAATTTAGAATTTGATTAGAAATAGACAAGGAAATAGGTTCAACCTCACCGTAGCTTACACATAAAAAGGATCAATATATATGCATCTATCCACTCATGTTGGAAGCTCTTACCATAAACATCCAAGTTAAGTGAAATTTGTTAGAAACACTGAGAGGGGGGGGTTGAATCAATGTTTGTCTATATATTACTTTTCAGCAACTTAAACATAAATCAAACATACATTTAATGAAGCTAAACATAAGAACTCATAACACATGATATGATTATGGGGAAACCTTGATTAGAGGAAACCCCCGGTGGGAATTAGCACCCACAAATATTGCACTAGTATAATGAACCTGTTAAAGTTCCTTTGCCCTGTTAGGAGCATTCTTTACAATTCAAATAAAATGACCTGGTTAAAGGTCTTATCCTGTTAGAAATCTTTTACAAAACCCTGTTAAAGGTATATGGCTCACTACCTAGGCTCACTACCTAGGCTCACTACCCAATAAGATGAAGGCTAAAACCTTCTGATAGTTGATATACACTATATCAAAAGTGAACTGTTGTGATGACACTGTTGTCTGATCAGTTCTGTATATGCACTGATGCTCTTACTCTCTTAAAGAGCTTTATCTCATACTGAATTCAACATCCTACTCTTCTATATCTTTCTCATACATATTATTCGACACTTGTAACATAACTTTACATTACATACTTATATGTTCATACCCGAATAGACGCGACCCAAAACAAGACTCTAGTCGGCCTTAAATACAAAATACACAATGCTTCCGAGCAAGTCAGCTTAAGCATGTTTACAAAATTACTAATTAAATCATTAAAATCATATAATAAAAGGTGCTTGGCCATTACATAACAAAATAATTCACGTTGATCAAAACACTAGTCGGCTTCCATGCTCTGTCTTCTGGACTGTTGTTGTACTGATATGTCTATAACTTCTCTGTACTATCATGTCGTACCATGCATGTTTGGACTTATTATTTAGACATCACATAGAACATATATCTGAATGCACATACTCTGATTTGATCTCTCGCATGTGTGTTGATGCGTTGATCGCTGTATATCTCTGTTTGCCCTGTTTCCATACTTAGTCATTCTATCTTCTAAGTTATCTTAGACAGAAACTTAGTATGAATTTTTTTCCATGATGACAACACAAAATAAGTCATGTATCCTCTAGGAGTCAACTTGCCAACAATCTCCCCCTTTTTCATTTATGGCAACAAAGGAATGTGGCCAAGTTTCTCAAAATGACTTAATCACAAAAAATTGTATATCATTGCATCTCTTTAACACACACACACACACACATATATACACATTCTCTATTACTCCCCCTTTGACATTAATGAAAAAGGTGTACAAAACTTTAAGTCTTCTACATACTTACTCCATGTAAACATCAGGGTACACAATCTGAAGAGATTGGATCTCTTTCTGCCAGAATACTTTCATTGCATCAACTGTCTAAAGATGCATGCATAAGGCATATGTCAGTTTCTCAATCTTTATAAAATCCATGCAAGGAACTTGATCATATGTCACAATGGTGGCATCAATCTATTTTATGTTCTCATTTAGAACTGCTAGAGGGAGCGCAAGTGCATTTCTCAACTGAGTTTGTCTGACTCTTATCTTTTTGATCTCCAACTTAGCCTTTTCAATCTTGTCCAACTGACCTTGATAGACATTGTTACGTATGTTCATGTCCCGGGTAGATGTCTCAACTTATTTTATAATAGTGTCCACCATGACCTCTGCCTCTTCTATCTTCTTGATATGTTCAGAGGTGAACTTTACTCTGTCCATGTAGTTTTCTATGACTTTCTTACCCTTAGCTGCCAATTCTTTAAATATGGATTGCCCAATCTTTAAAGATTTTAGGTCTAAGGTAAAATTCTTTACCAATTCATTCAATCTCTCCTTTTTATATTCATCTTCTGCAATTCTAGTAGTAGAGTCTACTAGATCTGTAAAGTGAGCTTTGAAGTTTGTTAGAATGTTGTCCACATCTTCAACTGATTGAACTTTGGCTACTTTCTTGTCTGTAGGCAATAAGTCATTCAACATGTTCACTAATTCCAAAAAGAAAGGGTTCCTCATCACTTGTTTCTCTTTTTATTTTTCCATAGTAAGAACACTGATCTTGATTAGGTCTTCTTCTCCCCATGCATCCAAACTTGTTGAATCAGGAGTTAACCTTGACAACAATGAAGTAGATGGTTGAGTGGATGGTGAGAATATAGTATTCTGACTAGTATCTATGCATTCACTCTTTACTGGTATCTCTTTTATTGGTGTCTCATTATCTTGAGTATCTTTTTCTTCATTAAAGTCAATTGGATCATTGGAGGGAACTTCATCTTGTTGTACAGATGTATCATCAGTGCACATCTCTTCAGTGCTTACAAATGCTTTATCAACTTTGTCCATGTCTTTGTTAGATGTTTTCATGGATATCTTCTACTATCAACCACTATAGTATCTTCTGAGTCTTTTGTTGTATCAGAAGTTATTGTCACTGAGGGCGCTGAAACCTGTGGACCTGTTATAGGTGCTATCTGAATCATTGGTTCTGTAACCTGTTTGGGAGGAACTGGAGTTACCTTTGTAGTAGGTTTCATTGATGGATACATGTGTCTATCCATAAACACTTGTGCAAATGCATTTTCAATTTCTTTTCCTATCTGCTCATACTCTTTGTTCATAATTTGAAGAGTCCTTGTCTTGGTTCTAAGATGAGGCTTCACTAGATCTAATAGAATTTCCTTCTCATCATGTGAGCATACAGGGAGAAGATTATCCAATGTTTCTTCTCTTATCCTCATGTCTTCCTCAATT
>MU223225.1:11557357-11594440 GCA_018584345.1 Thuja plicata
CAACTTAAACATAAATCAAACATACATTTAATGAAGCTTAACATAAGAACTCATAACACATGATATGATTATGGGGAAACCTTGATCAGAGGAAAACCCCAGTGGGAATTAGTACCCACAAATATTGCACTATTATAATGAACCTGTTAAAGTTCCTTTGCCATGTTAGGAGCAGTCTTTATAATGCAAGTACAATGACCTAGTTAAAGGTCTGACCCTGTTAGGAGTCTTTTACAAAACCCTATTAAAGGTATATGGCTCACTACCTAGGCTCACTGCCTAATAAGATGAAGGCTAAAACCTTCTGATAGTTGATATACACTATATCAAAAGTGAACTACTATGATGACATTGTTGTCTGATTAGTTCTATGTATGTGCTTATGCTCTTACTCTCTTAAAGAGCTTTATCTCATACTGACTTCAACAACCTTCTCTTCTATATCTTTATCATGCATATTATTCAACACTTGTAACATAACTTTACATTACATACTTATATGTTCATACCTGAATAGACGCGACCCAAAACAAGACTCTAGTCGGGGTTAAATATAAAATACACAACACTTTCGAGCAAGTTGGCTTAAGCGTATTTACAAAAATACTAATTACATCATTAGAAACATATAATCAAAGGCACTTGGCCGTTACATAAAAAAATAATTCACGCTGATCAAAACACTAGTCGGCTTCCATGCTCTGTCTTTTGGACTGCTGTTGTACTAATCTATCTGTAACTTCTCCATACTATCATGCTGTACCATGCGTGTCTGGACTTAGTACGTAGACATCACATAGAACATATATCTAAATGTGCATACTTTGATTCGATCTCTCGTACGTGCGCTGATGTGCTGATCATTGTATATATCTATCTGCCCTGTTTCCATACTTAGTCATTCTATCTTCTAAGTTATCTTAGATAGAAACTTAGTATGACTTTGTTGCCATGATGACAATAAAAAATAAGTCATATATCCTCTAGGAGTCAACTTGCCAAAAAAAATTATAGGATTATTGAGCTAATATGCAGAAAACCAAGAAAACATTATGCCCCATGTCCTTCCGACTCTTTTTCATTTAATAGACATCATGGAGTAACTCAGAAGACATAACAAGAAACAATTGATAATCAGTCAAAGAAAATTCATAGCTGTTTACATGCCCCTAGTTTGAAACATCATTGGAACATGAAAAGAGTCATGATCAAATAAAGATCATTCTATATGAGTTTATGTGGTGTTTAGGAAGAGCTTTGATTCATTTTCCAATCATAGTAGAGAAATCATCAAATGAACCATGGAATAAAGCAATGTATTTATGTGCTTGAGTTAGTGAGATAAACAATATCAGCAATTGCAATCCAATGTAGTGTTGAGAAATAATATTTGATTAAAGTGTTGAGAAACACTAGTATGATGTCATTTAAAGGTAGGTAGTGTTTAAGAAACACCTTTGGTTATGATAGTGATGGTGATGTTTTGATTCAGGTATTAAGAAATACTGTTTGTAGTGGCAAACCTTCCTAGATAAGGACCTAGGATGACCTAGAAACCAACAAATGTTGACCCAACATAAAAGCAGAGATGCCCCTAGTGAAGTATGACTATCCCTAAGATGAAAATACATCTACAAATTCCAGGCAAGGATAGTACATTTGTAAGGAATTCAGATTCAATTGATAGAGAAGATATGACCGTGATGGATGGGTGCAAAAAGTACATTGATAGATGGAGCATGGAGTACAAGTGACGCCTATTTTCTAGGTTTTCACCAATCAGAAATTTTTTATTTTTGCTACCAAAACGCTTGTTTGCCAGGTTTTCTCCAAGGCCCTTTTTCTTGTTTTCAATTATTTTGTACTTTTTTTTTCTTTTTTTCTTTTTTTTGCTATCAAGGCGCCTATTTGCCAGGTTTTCACCAAGAATACCTTTTTTTCAGGACTTTCTCCACTATTTTTTATTTTTCTCTTTTCCAATATTTTGGCTTTCTTCAGGATCAAATTTTTGCTTTTTTGGTATTTTCTCAGGATCAATTTTATTGTACAAGTCCTTCGACTAGATGTCAAGCATAAAACCACTTCAAGTGTAGAGTATTGATAAGATCAGGAAGGACATCGCCTTTAGGTGTAGATAACTGATAAGATCATGCCCCAAAATTTGTTGTGATAACAAAATGCCCCAGCCAGTTTGGTTCAAACTTTCCCTTGTTTTTGTTTGGTTGATTTTTAGGATTCTCTCTTAGAACAAGATTTCCCACTTGAAATTGTCATGGATTTACTTTCTTGTTGTACCCTTTTGAAATCCTTTTTCTATATAATTTTGGGTGATTAAAATCTTGTTGTCTACGCTCATCCAGTAGTTCTAGTGCTTGAATCCTATCTATACGATATTATTCATCTATGACAAGACCTTGAAGAGATACTTGCAAAGAAGGAATTTCTAATTCAATTGGTAATAATCCTTATGTGCCATAGATTAGAGAAAATGGCGTGGCTCTTTTTGGTGTTATGATACTTATTTTATAGGCCTATAGTGCTGGATTTGATTGCAAATTCTAGTCTCTACTAGACTTACTCAGAGTTCTATGTAAGATTTTTAGAATGTTCTTGTTTAAAGCCTCAACTTGTCCATTAAATTAAGGATAATAGATGGAAGAATAGTGTTGAGTGATTTGAAACTGTGTATAAAGGTCCTCAATAACTTGGTTCTTGAATTTCCCCCATTGTTTGTTACAATAGATGATGGTGTTGGAAATACAATATGGGAAAGAAAGATACTGAGAGGGGGGGGTGAATCAGATCTTAAAACTTTTATCCTTTAAAACAAAATTGATCCACAACCATGCATAAATTTAATTGATCTAACAACTAGTATCATCCATGAGGGTAAATAAATAACTCAAGACACAAAATTTTGGTAACCCAGAAACCCAATAAGGTAAAACTGGGGTGGGGATGACACCCACAAAAATCTTCACTACTACAGCAATAAAGTGTGCCTATTAGGGCTACAAAGTTTGATCATAATATGTAATCTACCTGGTTAAAGGTCTGCCTGGTTAAGAGCTATAGATCATTACAATCTACCTTGTAAAAGGATTTAAACTTACAACAAAGTAAGCACTCAGCTAAGAGATTTAGAAAGGTCTGTTAGAACCACTCTGTTAAGATATTTCACCTGATACACTAGTTAGAATGTCTCAAGAACTGATGCTTCATTATGCACTCTGATGCTGATAACAAATCTCCTCTTTCCAATACCTTCTCTGATCTAATAATCTGATATGTGTTTACTCTTCTGCTCACTGCTCTTTCACTCTGCTAGATCTATGCTTCTTCTATCAAAATAACCCTTTGTACATCTCTCATGTATGCATACACTTCTCCTCTCATACACACCTACACCACATTTTTTAGGGTTTAAGAAGCAATCTTATATACTTTGCAAATCTGGCATCTAGATCTAGATCAACGATCAGGATCAAATGCTTATGCTGCTTGGGCATTCCAATTTTTTGATTGGCTCCATGCCACGCATTGGAATCAAATAATTAATGCATAATTAACTCTATTGAAATCATTAAATGAATGAAAAAGTCCACCCAAAATAGTTTACCTTCAAGTTTGTGCTATTCCTAACATGTATGTCAAAACTATCTTGCTCGTCACATTAAGACTCTGGCACTCTGCATGAACATGATCAAATTTTTCCTAATTTCGTAGTCACTCGAAAACCATTAATTGCTCGGCAAAAAATATGCCAGATAGTTCAGCCTATACTGGATAGCTCGGCCATAGTGATGACTGGCTAACCTTCCTAGATAAATTACTAAGTGTGGGACACTAATGACCAACAAAACTTAGAGATCAACAATCTCCCCCTTTGATATTAGTGGAGAAAACATGTAACGCCCCGCTAGGGAACCCAATAGGAATTAACCTAAACATGATACTATGTTTGTTGAATAATATTTTTTAAAAGGTTTACATAAAGAGACATACATTAATGTGGAAGCAAATACCATTTATACACGTCTTACACACACATAGATTACAAGACTCAAGGGTTTCATGACGTTGAATTACTTAAAGAAAAACACAACTAACCATATAACAAAATATTCCATTTGAATAGATAAAACATATACAACTTACATAACCATAATTACAATCCTCATGGATAACCATGAAACCACCATAAACTCACATCCACTGCACATGTCGCAGGGTATGTGGTAATCACTCTAATATACTTAATATACAATATCTAGATTAGGTATCACATGTGATACTCTAATAAAATATTTACAATAATGAAATTACATAATAAATGATGAAGTAATATAAAGAGTTCATCTGCAACGAACCATCAAGCACCTAGTATAAGGACATTGAATCTCAATGGGTAAAGAATCACTACCGCCCGTCCATGTGGAACCACAAAGGGCCACCCCACCATGCTGAGGACATAACAATAGACCCCAATCGGATATCCAAAACCAATAAGGAATAACCACTAAGAAAGGGATCTTGATAGCTCTCTAATCCAGGTGTAATAATAATCATGAAAGGTAAGACTCACTAATCCAGAGGCAACTAACATATGTAGGCAATCTAGACTGTGTAAAGGAAGGTGTCATCATGTACGTCTAACCCTTAAGTTTTGTCCTAGCAATCCCAATGGATTCTGGCACTTAAGTGACCATACACGGAGCCAATGACCTCTCAAACTGACAAGGCCACTAACTATGCCAGGTACCCCTTGAGGTAACTAACATCTTCTCATCACCATCTTAGCCTATACTAGCACTCAAGCATGGGTGAGGACACATCTAATTAATTCATTTTAATATCTCTCAATATGTATTTAGTTCACTTATTAAGTAAACTCCACAATAAGCAATCCAGTAGTCACTTACAGACACGAAACTTATTGCAAGCCACCCCCTACTACACATCTAGGTAACCTGCCCTAGGCTCACAGATCCTATAAAGATCTAACATAGGTCCAAGCCCAAGTATACCCCAAATCCAGTATCCATACATAACAGGAATGGCCACATAGATGTACACATTCAAGTAACAATATCAAAAAGGGTTACATGGTCAATTTAGGATAATAAAGCCCAAAAGCACATAGACACCAGAGAATAAACAACCAACAAATCTCTAGGACTCATACACAGCCTCTGTAACATCCTAGGTCATCTAATGCCCCCAAAATGGCACATATATGCAAAAGAGAACCATAAGGATGCATAGAACAAAAAAAAAACATCCTAAAAGACTGAAAAAATGAACATAAGTGAATAATCATTTACATCTAATTAAATCATCCATATGCATAAATAAACACATTTATTAATCCATTATTCAATCTAGGTTTAAGCTTAGTTCTAAAATAAACAATATCTTTTAACTAAATCCATTTATATCTATCTCTTGTATTTAAATAAACTAATTAAAATAATCATTGGATAAATTAGATCAATTTTTAACTAAACCTAATGCCTTTAGATTAATCAAGAATTTACTAATTAAGATTAACATTAATTAATTCTAATTAATCAAACCATATTTATGAAAATGAAAATAAAACATTTTTAAATAAAATTAATAATCATATATTAATTAAAATTTTAAAAACAAACACCATACTAATTACAATTAAAATTCACCATATTAATTAAAAATTAATAATTAGAAATATATTAACAAAAATTAATATTGAATATAAATTAAAAGCAAATACTAATTAAACCATACTTAATATACATTAAATTTTATTAACATATAAAATAAAATAAAAATAATAATTAATAAAATTAACAACCTAAATTAATTTCCCGAAAACCGTGCAGGATAAGTTTTGTTTTAACAAAACTTTTAAAACAAACTTTAAATGGGGGGCCCACACGGCCACCCCCATGCCTTGTGTGCTTCCTTCCAAAGGAAGTGGGGACCGGTAGGTCCTGTCACCCACCTGCCATACGGCAGGTGGTGTGACAGCCCACCTCCCTAACTTAGGGAAGTGGTGCATGCCACGAGGTAGGCAGGGATGGGGTCCCACCTTCCCCAATCAAATTTTTATTTATTTATTTTTTTAAAAAAACTTTTTGGTTTTATTTCAAAAGCTGCATTTTTTTTATTTTTTTTTAAAAGAACAATTCCAAAAAACATTAATAAAAGAAAAGGTAAATGCATTTGACTTCTTCCCTTTTTGTCCTTTCTGGGAAATGATATTTTTTTTTTGACTGGTGAATTTTCCCAAGTCTGTATCTTTTCCAGGGAGCTAAATTTTGACTAATTTAATTTATAAAGGAATATATTCTCATTCCTAGATTAATTTTATTTTTCCTCTATAGTGTAAACTATAGAACAGATTAATTTATTAATTTCTAAGAGATTTATAATGAATTTTATCACAAAATTTTGCCAGCATTTCCCTACTATGCCAAGACTAAATAATACATGAAAAATTTAGATCTATGGGTTTTCTAAATACCCAAAAATATGAAAACCCTAATACACCATCTAGAAGCCAAAATGTAAAACATGCATCCATCCAATCATTTAAAACTTTAGATTTTGCAAAATTGAAAACAATATATAGAGAAACAAAAACCTACCTTGGATCCAATGCAAGAACTGAAGAAATATTCTTTTGAAGAAGATAGGAAACCTGAAAACCTCTAATCCCGATTCAACCAAAGATCTGAGATCCACAAAGAACCAATCACATGCAAGCAAGAAATCACCCAATTCTCCAAAACAACAAGCAACCACAACAATCCTTAAATCTTCAAAAATCCGAAAACACCAAGAGCTCTCCATAATACCAAAACCTGTTATGTGAGAGGATGAGAGGAGAATTCTCCTAAAGAGAATCAACTTCCCCTAATTGTGCAAACCCTCATGACAACTCCCCATTCAATCCTTAAAATAATTAAAATATCCTTTATTGCCACAACTCAACTTTGACTCATAATATCTAGTTGAGAATTTTGAATTTGAAAATACTTTTTCAACACATTTATGCACATGTAATTAATAAAATATTAAATTAAATAAATTAAATATTTATGTCACAATAATACATGCAACCAAATATTTAATCATTTAATTAATCATAAAAGTATATTTACATTAATTTTTAATTAAATACTTAATTAAATCAAAATATTCAAATATTTCAATTTAATTAATTATTTCAAATAAACATAGGATATATTTAAATATTTAATTCAACTATAATCCATTAAATCATAAAACATAGAAAATCACTCAAAAACCCAATAAATCACCTGAAAGCAATCATATGTAGAACAAACATACTCAGGGAAGGGGTATTCGAATTCTTGTCAACTAGACAAATCCAGATAGGGTAGTCAAACTGAAACTCATCCAAAATTAAGATGATTAGGCTTAGGTTAGGGTTTTAGATATGTATGTTACCTCCCCTCTTTACCATTGAGATAAATATTTATGGGCACACTCACTCCTGCCAATTCAGGGAAGATGATGCCCTGTACCTGCAATCCTGTCATCAAAAGAACATGCATGTACATATAATATAATATCACAAACAATGATAGGGATTGGTTGAACGTGTGGATCTCGCCAAGGCAAGTAACTACGTCTCTATCCTCTACCATGATAACACATCAACAAGTACATCCACATATAAGACAACCATACACATGCAAGTATGGGGTAAGTACATCATAATCTGAAATCAACATGTAATCATCATCATAATAAAATCATCACATCTATCTATGCATATGATAAACCATAACACAATAATCACCATCAAATGAAAGAATAATAGCTCTCATGAAAGTAGCCCAAAAGAATTCGGCCAATCAACTAAAACCAGTGCCTAAAAGAGTAAGGCATAATAAACTAAAAGAAAAATATGAGTGTGTATTACATCCACCCCCCTAGGATTAGGCTTACTCCTAGAAGCTCGTAAAAAAGTACGAATATAAATCCTATAATCTAGCAGCATCCTCCCAAGTCACTGAAGACTCATCATTTGGGTCCCATTGGACCCTTGCCTACTCTATGGTACGACCCCTGAGGGTCACACCCAGCTGCTCCAGAATATGTGTTGGCTCCAAAGCTAGCTACCTGTCCTCGACCTGTAATGCATTCCAATCAAGTACATGCATAATGTTAGGAATATATCTCCTAAGAACTGAAACATGAAAAATATCATGGATGCACGAAAGGCTAGGTGGCAAAGCAAGTCGATTAGCAACTGGTCCCATCCTCTCTAGGATCTCAAATGGTCCCACAAAGCGAGGTGCCAACTTCGAACTCTTTCCATAACAGATCAAACTCTTCTATGGGCACACTCTCAGGAACACTCTATCTCCAACTACAAACTTCCTATCCACCCTATGAGTATCTACATATTTCTTCTATCTATCTTGTGTAGTCACTAAATGCTCATGTATTTTCACTACCTGCTGCTCCATGTCACAAAGCATCTTAGGACCAAGAAGAATACGGTCCTCCAATCTGTCCCATCTCAAAGGTGTAAAACAAGGACGACCATACAACGCCTAAAAAGGTGCCATGCCAATAGAACTATGATATCCATTATTATACAAAAACTCCACTAGGTACAAGTAATCCTCCTAGTGAGTCTGTCTATCCATGACATACATCCTCAACATGTCCTCAAGAATGCAGTTCACCCGCTCTATCTATCCATCACTCTCAGGATGATACACTGAACTAAAATTCAGTTGAGCACCAAGATCGTGTTGTAATGATGTCCAAAAAGCTAAGGTAAAAATAGGATCTCAATTTGATCTAATACGGAGAGGAATGCCATGAAGTCTCATGATGTCCTGCATGAAGACTCGGGCTACAGAAGATGCTATGTATGATGATCTCATAGGTGAGAAATGAGCCACCTTGGTTAACCAATTAATGGTCACCATGATAGCATCGTGTCTACGAGGAGTCATAGGCAATCCAACTATGAAATCCATAGAAATAATATTGCACTTCCAAGATGGAATGAGATTCAGCTGAAGAAGCCCTGCTGGATGTTGATGATCCACCTTGACCCTCTGACACTCTAAGCATCTAGCCACAAATTCTGCAATATCCCTCTTCATACTAGCCCAATGGTAGAGCTAACAAAGATCTGTGTGCATCTTCTTGACACCTAGATGTGCTAAATAGGGTACACGATGAGCCTCGGATAACACTAATGTACGCAAATCATCCAATGGTGGTACATAGATCTAGCTCATATGATGCAATATACCATCTGACTCCAAAACATAACCAAAGAATATACACTCTAATGGTCTCCCTAACTCTATCTCTGCCTTCACCTCCTAATACAAGGTATCTCTAGGAAGTGACTAGAGTATCCTACTCCTCAAGTCCACACTAAGAGTCAATGCTAGAATGACCTGTCGCTTGCAACTCAATGCATCTGCAACTACATTTTCCTTGCCCTCAATATACTTTATCTCAATGTCATATTCGTAAAGGAACTCCATCCACCTTCTCTATCTAGCATTAAGATCAGGCTGGGTAAAGATGTACTGAAGGCTACGGTGATTGCTATGAAGCTCAAATTGGTGTCCCAAAAGAAAGTGTCTCCACCATACCAATGCATGGACAACGAGAACTAACTCTAAATCATGAGTAGGGTAATTAAGCTCATGATCCTTGAGTTTATGAGAATCATAGGAAATCACTCGCCCATACTACATGAGAACTGCTCCAATCCCCTCTAATGATGTATCAACACACACAACAAAATCTCCCACTGGATCAGGCATAGCTAGGATAGGTGCACTAGTCAAACACACCTTAAGGCTCTGAAAAGCCTCCTCACACTTCTCTGTCCAAACAAACATCTTCCCTTTATGCTTAAGAGAAGTAATAGGGTGTGCCACCCTAGAGAAGTTCTTCACAAACCTACAGTAGTAACCCGCAAGACCCATGAAGCTATGTACCTCAGACACATTAGTGGGTCCTGGCCACTCCACAATAACCTGAATCTTTAAAGGATCTACTGAGATACCTTCTCCAGAGATAACATGACCAAGATAATGTACCTCTATCTAAAAGAAATCACACTTAGTCGGGTTGGCATAAAGCTGATTCTTCCTAAGGCACTACAAAACCTGTTGAAGATGCTCCTCATGCTCCTCCGTGGATCTAGAATATATCAGTATATCATCCAAGAAGATGAGCACAAAGTGATCAAGGTACTCTCAAAATACTCCATTCATTAAACACATGAATACCGATGGAGCATTAGTCAACCCAAAAGGAACCACTGTGAACTGGTAGTGTCCATAGCATGTACGGAATGTTGTCTTGTGGATATCTGCATCCTTAATCCACAACTGGTGGTATCCTAATTTAAGATCAATTTTAGAGAACACCTTGGCTCCCTTGATCTGATCAAATAGGTCATCTATGCATGGAAATGGGTACCTATTTTTGACTGTCACCTTGTTCAACTATCTATAGTCAATACACAAGCATAATGATCCATCCTTCTTCTTGACAAAGAGGATAGGTTCTCCCCAAGGAGATACACTAGGGAGGATGCTCCCCTTTTCCAAAAACTCCTCTAACTATAGTTTTAGTTCACTCAACTCGTGAGTAGCCATCCGATATGGAGCTCTAGATATAGGTTCTACTCCTGGCACAATCTCTATCTGGAAGTCTATGTCACACTTCAGTGGCATACCTAGGATCTCACTAGGGAATACAGCAATGAACTCCTATAATATAGGATGATCCAATGTCTTGACTTCACTCTTTATACCATCTATCTCATACATAGATATTGGAAACATCTGACAACCCTTTCACATACATTTCTTCAGTTTCATATCGGATATCATGCAAAGGGATATGGGTCAAGGAATCCCCACAATCTAACACTCCTTACCATCATCATCCTTGCAAAGGATGGTCTTCCATCTACAATTGATATTATCTGCATGAGCTCCCAACCAATCCATTCCTAAGACAACCCCATATAATCCCAAAGTAATCACACAAAGGTCAACCAAGGTAATGAACTCCCCTAGGTTTAGTTCATAATTACAAACCAAGGAATCTGTACCTACCCTAGCCCCTAAGGCTAGCTCCACTTGCCAACCTAACACTTTCTTTGCAACCACTAGCCCACAACGCTCAACAAGGAAAGGTGATATAAAAGAGTCAGTTTAAACTGAATCAAACAATATAGAAATAGAGGTACCCCAAATAGTACCTAAAGTCTCAATGACTATCCCCTGATGCTCTGCCTATCTGTGATCCACGGCTACAAAAGATCTGTGTGAACCCCCTCCTACAGTAGGCTATGAGGCTGCTAGTCTCTATGTACAATATTGTGGTGCTCTCTATGGACAATTCACCGTAATGTAGCCAAAATGACCACAGGTAAAACATCCTATGCCTCTAAAATTGCCTCTCCCATTGGAGGGTGCACTAGACTGCTGAACACTCCCTCTTCTCGCACTAAGTTGTGCACTCTAAGCTGGACAGTTGGACTGATTATGCTTATAACACTGTCTACTCCTAACACTCTTACCACTCTCGGTAGGAGGTGCAACCTTCTACTGTTGTTTCAGCTGGTTCTGGCTCTAGTTCTGATTACCTCTATAATAATTGGACGGCTTCTTGAAGCTCCTAGCGCCCTGCGACTGGTTACCTCTATAGCCTGCTCCAGAAGCCCCACTAGTTTGACAACCCTATCGAACTCCATGGCCTACTGCCAAGTTCACCTCTGCTAGAGTGGCTTTAATAACTAAATCTCACAATTTCATAGGCTCAAAGAGCTTTACGTCCCCCATGATGCAGGCACTAAGCCCTTGCACAAAGTGTTGTACTATCAGTGCCGAGTCCTGGCTATACCCATCATACTACTTGAGCTCATAAAAATGATGGTCATACTTCTCTACAGTCAATGTCAGCTATCTCAAATTATGAAACTCATCAGCTCTTTGTTGTCTCCACTGATCAGATAGGAACCTCTATCTAAAGTTCTCAAGGAAGAGTTCCCAGGTAACAATATCCATATGAAGACCTAGCTTCTCTTCCTCAATCTTCCACCAAATAGCCGCAAAATGTGTCAACTATATCATGACATATCTAGATTTAGTATTACTACTAAAGGGATGCATCACAAAGACTCTATCCAAAGCTATCAGCCAAGTCTCTGCCTCCAAACCAGATTCATGTCCATTGAAATGGATAGCCTTCCCTCTCGTCAGGTCTCTCATGTAGTTCATTGTAACCACCACCGGGTCCACTGTAATAGTCCTCCCAGGAGGGCTCCTAGATCTCTCCCTCTATCTCTCCTCATGATGGGAGTGATGAGATACATCCTTCTCCACTCTGGCTCTCTCAAGAAGGTAATCTAGGATAACCTAAAGTATCTGTCTAGTATCCAATCCTTCAGACTCATCCTGACCCTCTCTCCTCTGATCACCTCTATCCTGCTACTGACTAACCTCCTACTTGACACTTGTGGATGGGCTAGGATTCCTACCTCCCCCATAGGCACTAGACCCACCTCTACCACGGGAACCTAACCCACCTCTGACATGGCCTCTAGCGGCTCTTGTTTCAGGCATGATACCTAAAACAAACAGAGATAGATACAACATTCACCACATAGCTTGAATCATAAACTAAAGAATGAATATAACCATAAAGCAATAATTTTAAAACAAATGTGTTGTATGTCTATGTTTTAGTTTCAAGTTCAAGCTAGACACAACCTAATGAGCGTACAATTCCTAGATTTCTCAGTGTAGAAACTAGGGCTCTGATACCAAATGCAATGCCCCGCCAGGGAATCCAAGAGGAATTAACCTAAACATGATACTATGTTTGCTGAATAATTTTTTTTTAAAGTTTTACATAAAGAGACATACATTAATGTGGAAGCAAATACCATTTATACACATGTCTTACACACATAGATTACAAGACTCAAGGGTTCCATGATGTTGAATTACTTAGAGAAAAACACAACTAACCATATAACAAAAGATTCCATTTGAATAGATAAAACAAATACAACTTACATAACGATAATTACAATCCTCATGGATAACCATAAAACCACCACAAACTCACATCCACTGCACATGTCGCAGGGTATGTGGTAATCACTCTAATGTACTTAATATACAATATCCATATTAGGTATCACATGCAATACTCTAATAATATATTTACAATAATAAAATTACATAATAAATGATGAAGTAACATAAAGAGCTCATCTGCAAAGAACCATCAAGCACCTGGTACAAGGACGTCGAATCTCAATGGGTAAAGAATCACTACCACCCATCCATGTGGAACCACAAAGGTCCACCCCACCATGGTGAGGAGATAACAACAGACCCCAATCGGATATCCAAAACTAATAATTAATAACCACTAAGCAAGGGATCTCGATAGCTCTCTAATCCAAGTGTACTAATCATCATGAAAGGTAAGACTCACTAATCTATAGGCAACTAAAATACGTAGGAAATCTAGACTATGTAAAGGAAGGTGTCATCATGTACGTCTAACCCTTAAGTTGTGTCCTAGCAATCCTAATGGATTCCAGCACTTAAGTGACCATACACGGAGCCAATGGCCTCTCAAACTGACAAGGCCACTAACTATGCCAGGTACCCGTCGAGGCAACTAACATATTCTCATCACCATCTTAGCCTATACTAGCACTCAAGCATGGGTGAGGACACATCTTCTTAATTCATCTTAATATCTCTCAATATGTATATAGTTATCACTTATTAAGTAAACTCCACAATAAGCAATCCAGCAGTCACTTACGGACACAGAACTTATTGCAAGCCACCCCCTGCTACACATATAGGTAACCTACCCTAGGCTCACAGATCCTACAAAGTTCTAGCATAGGTCCAATCCCAAGTATACCCCAAATCCAGTATCCATACATAACAGGAACGACCACATAGAGGTACACATTCAGATAACAATATTGAAAAGGGTTACATGGTCAATTTAGGATAATAAAGCCCAAAAGCACACACACCAGAGAATAAACAGTCAACAAATCTCTAGGGCTCATACCCAGCCTTTGTAACATCCTAGGTCATCTAATGCCCCCAAAATGACACATATACGCAAAAGAGAACCATAAGGATGCATAGATAATAATAAAAAAAAAAAAAACGTCCTAAAAGACTGAAAAATAGACATAAGTGAATAATCATTTACATCTAATTAAATCATCCATATGCATAAAATAAACACATTTATTAATCCATTATTCAATCTAGGTTTAAGCTTAGTTCTAAAATAAACAATATCTTTTAACTAAATCCATTTATATCTATCTCTTGTATTTAAATAAACTAATTAAAATAATCATTGGATAAATTAGATCAATTTTTAACTAAACCTAATGTCTTTAGATTAATCAAGAATTTACTAATTAAGATTAACATTAATTAATTCTAATTAATCCAACCGTATTTATGAAAATTAAAATAAAACATTTTTAAATAAAATTAATAATCATATATTAATTAAAATTTTAAAAACAATCACCATACTAATTACAATTAAAATTCACCATATTAATTAAAAATTAATAATTAGAAATATATTAACAAAAAATAATATTGAATATAAATTAAAAGCAAATACTAATTAAACCGTACTAAATATAAATTAGATTTTATTAACATATAAAATAAAATAAAAATAATAATTAATAAAATTAACAACCTAAATTCATTTCCTGAAAACCGTGCGGGATAAGTATTGTTTTAACAAAAATTTTAAAACAAACTTTAAATAGGGGGCCCATGCGGCCACCCCCGCGCCTTGTGTGCTTCCTTCCAAAGGAAGTGGGGACCGGTGGGCCCTATCACCCACCTGCCATATGGCGGGTAGTGTGACAACCCACCTCCCTAACTTAGGGAAGTGGCGCATGCCATGGGGTAGGTGGGGATGGGGTCCCACCTTCCCCAATCAAATTTTCATTTATTTGTTTTAAAAAAAAAAACTTTTTTGTTTTATTTCAAAAGTTGCGGTTTTTTTTATATTTTTTTAAAAGAACAATTCCGAAAAACGGAAATAAAAGAAAAGGTAAATGCATTTGACTTCTTCCCTTTTTGTCCTTTCTGGGAAATGATATTTTTTTTTTGACTGGTGAATTTTCCCAAGTCTGTATCTTGGCAGCTAAATTTTGCAACTAATTTAGTTTATAAAGGAATATATTCTCATTCCTAGATCAATTTTATTTTTCCTCTATAGTGTAAACTATAGAACAAATTAATTTATTAATTTCTAAGAGATTTATAATGAATTTTCTCATGAAATTTTGCCAGCATTTCCCTACTATGCCAAGACTAAATAATACATGAAAAATTCAGATCTATGGGTTTTCTAAATACCCAAAAACATGAAAAACCTAATACACCATCTAGAAGCCAAAAGTAAAACATGCATCCATCCAATTATTTAAAACTTCAGATTTTGCAAAATTGAAAACAATATATGAAGAAACAAAAACCTACCTTGGATCTAATGCAAGAACTGAAGAAATGTACTTTTGAAGAAGATAGGAAGCCCGAAAACCTCTAATCCTAATTCAACCACAGATCTGAGATCCACGAAGAACCAAGCACATGCAAGTGAGAAATCACCCAATTCTCCAGAACAACAAGCAACCACAACAATTCTCAAATCTTCAAAAATCCCAAAACACCAAGAGCTCTCCAAAATACCAAAACTTGTTATGTGAGAGGATGAGAAGAGAATTCTCCTAAAGAGAATCAACTTCCCCTAATTGTGCAAACCCTCATGACAACTCCCCATTCAATCCCTAAAATGACTACACTTGAAATTGAAAGTAATTCAAAATTAAATAATTAAAATATCCTTTATTGCCACAACTCAACTTTGACTCCCAATATCTAGTTGAGAATTTTGAATTTGAAAATATGTTTCCAACACATTCATGCACATGTAATTAATAAAATATTAAATTAAATAAATTAAATATTTATGTCACAATAATACATGCAACCAAATATTTAATCATTTAATTAATCATAAAAGCATATTTACTTTAATTTTTAATTAAATACTTAATTAAATCAAAATATTCAAATATTTCAATTAAATATTTAATTCAACTATAATCCATTAAATCATAAAACATAGAAAATCACTCAAAAACCCAATAAATCACCTGAAAGCAATCATATGCAAAACAAACATACTCAGGGAAGGGGTATTCGAATTCTTGTCAACTAGACAAATCCGGATAGGGTAGTCAAACTGAAACTCATCCAACATTAGGACGATTAGGCTTAGGTTAGGGTTTTGGATCTATACGTTACCTCCCCTCTTTACCATTGAGATGAATATTTATGGGCACGCTCACTCCTACCAATTCAGGGAAGATAATTCCCTATACCTAAAATCCTATCATCAAAAGAACACGCATGTATATATAATATAATAACGCAAACAATGATAGGGATCGGTTAAACATGTGGATCTCACTGAGGCAAGTAACTACATCTCCATCCTCTACCATGATAACACATCAACAAATACATCCACATATAAGACAGCCATACACATGCAAGTATGGGGTAAGTACATCATAATATGAAATCAACATGTAATCATCATAATAAAATCATCACATCTATCTATGCATATGATAAATCATAACATAATAATCACCATCAACTGAAAGAATAATAGCTCTCATGAAAGTAGCCCAAAAGAATTTGACCAATCAACTGAAACCAATGCCTAAAAGAGTATGGCATCATAAACTGAAAGCAAAATATGAGTGAGTATTACAAAACACACTTATTATTTCTTTACATCCACAAAATTTTTCCTTAGTACAAAACATACTCCCCCTAAGATTATTCTTCATACTTACATAATATACATGCCTTACAAAATATTATGCCTGATTCCGTACATATTTATCCATTTCTTTATCTGATTCCCCCTTGTTTTTGTCACTGATAGCTGCAGGGGTTAAGTCATACTTATCCAAAGATGACTTATGAAGTTGTAATGTTAGTGCAAGTGATGTATCCCAACTATCCCTTACAAACTTCATAACTTGTACCTTAATTTATAGCTAGGAATCTAGACTTAGCATACTATATGTTGTAGAGAGATGAGAATCCCTCTTGACTAATTCATTTGCAGCTTTAATTTCCTTCTGTATAACCTCCAGATGAGGTATTAAGGCAGTCTAAATAGTTATTAACTTTGCTCTTATTCTGCCATCTTCAGCCATAAGCTCAGCTAATCTCCTTTGTGCATGAGTCAACTTGTCAAAATGCAAGGAGCTAGAACTAGCATCCATACTCAATGTACTCCCTGTTGACTTCAAATCTAGTTGCAAAATATCAATAAGCTGTTGGTTATCCTTGCTAAAGAATTCTACATCACATAACTTTTTATACAAGGAATAAACATTATTTGCAACTTCCTCAAGAATACTAATAAGAGAAGAAAGTTCAACCTGTTTGATAGCAATCTCTATTGATATCTTCTCCAAAACTTTGTTCTCAAATTTTCTGTCGGACTATTGTAGCAACTTTTCATTTGCCTCAATATTTTCATCAGTAACTTTCTACACAATATGGACTAACTATTCCAAGATTGATGTTTGTTCATTTATATCTGCTATATCAAAAGCATTAACAAAAATATCATTTATTTCATGTAACACTTGCATTTGTTGGTGCTCCCTCTTCATTTCCTCTTGTTGCTTCTTCCTCTTCAAAAGGTCTTGCAGAGTCTGAATCTACTCATATGTCAATTTATCTGTATCCCATTTAGGAATCACAATTACTTCATCCAAAGTGACACTTGGACTTGGTGACTTCCTCTTATGCGACTTCTTCCTTTTGAGTTCTGAAGAGCTGATACTCACCTCAGGTAATGTAATATCTTTATCTTTGTTAGTATTAATTTCAATTGTTTCCTTCATCTGAGTCAAGATTACTTTCTGATTAGGTATATTTCCTATATTGGGTCTAGTGGGAGTAGATGTTGTAGAGTGTGGTAGATCCACCAACACTTGTATAGCCTCTTGTTCTGTAGGCTTATTTGAAATTTCCTCCATCTTATCTCCACTCTCTAAAACTATTTGTACAACCTCTAAAATAGGTGGATTAGTAATTATTACCTCCTTTTCTCCTTCTTTCTCTGACTCGACCTCAGTTGTACGAATAGGCGATTGGATACTTGTCTTTGCTGGCTCATTCTGATCCTTGACATCCACATTGCTATTTTCTCCAAGTGTAGTATCAATGGGACTATCCATTGTCAAATATGTAATTTCCACATCACATGTTTCCTTTTGGGGTTTAGTCTTTGTCTCTGTCTACTCAGTAGTAGTTTCTTCTTCCATTTCCTTTGGCTCTGAGGTGCCTTCACCTTTCTCATTGGCCTTCTTAGTGATTAACCCAAAATTTTCCTTCCATGTTCTGGTGCTCTGTTGAACTACACCTTCAACATCATTCTTCAGAATTGCATAGGCTCTTTGTTTAGGAATAAACTTCCTCTGATATTGTACTATGAATTTAGCTATTTTTTTCTTGGTTAGATCAGGAATGACCTTATCTAGTGTTCCTTCCCTTATCTTTCTTTCATTCATTAAAGCATACACCCACTTTTGTGATAAAATATCATAAGCTCTATAGGAATAAGATTTCTTATCTCTACAGGAGTCATCTTCAATGTGCATATCATATCTATTAATGCTTCCTGAATCTTATGCTTGTTAGCTAGTCTTTTCTTCTCATACTCGATAAACTTAAATCCTGCTAAACCAGCATTACTTCTTAGGTTCTTACATACCTCATCAATATTGATTGTTTGTTTGTGTGATGCTATATGTATGTTTCTAGGTACATCTGTATTTTTCTTCTCCTCATCTTCTTCATCACTTAGGATTAGTTTTCTCCTTGGTCTTTTCTTAAGTTGGCTCAGCACAGCCTTTGTTCCAACTTGTTTTCTCTTACCTGAACTACTCTCACCAACAATCTTCTTTGTATATACATTTATTGTCTCGGCTTGTGAAAAAATAGTTTATTCTCCTGTCCTAGGCTAGTTAGCTACATGAGGGGTAGCTTTAGATTTGGCTTGACTTGGTTTAGTTGCCTTAGAAACTACTGGTTGCTTCTCTTTTGCTTTCATAGTGACCTCTGATATTCAGGTTCACTCTCCTCTTCATCACTAGACATATCTTCTCCATGTCCTATTGATAAGCCCAAAGGTGCATCCTCTTCTTCTTCATCACTCTCAATACCAACCATCTTCTTCATATTTTTGACAATCTTCTTCCTTTTTCTCTCCATAGTGCCAGCCTTCAAATCCATAGAAATTTTGGATTTAGCTTCTTCATAGTTTCCAAAACGTTTCACTATACTGTCAATTTCCTCTGCCAATAGAGATGTTATTGTTGTAGATGTATCATCAATGTTTAATTCATAAGGTATTGGCCTTAGCCATGATACCCTTGGCACCACTGCCTACACATAGGTGTAATCTATGTCTACTAGGAAACATACATCTTCATAATTTTTCTCAACTAGTGATTTGGGGATTCTACTCCTTAATCTCATCTTTTTCTTAAATTTAACAAAACATGTTCCCATCACATTGTCAAAGTTATCACCTAATGCTAAATAAATTCATTGATTTTCTGTGTGATAGGTCTGTCTGTTTTCCACACTATGTTTCCAAAAGTAGGAAATGTATTCTATATGTAGAAAAATATGCAAGTGAGCAGAGATCCAAACTTACATATTGATTTCTTTGCCTTTCTGATTGAAGCAAGGTTCTTGGCTAGTTGTATCAGTTGAAGCTCGGCAAGGTCATAGGTATGATCCTTTTTCACAATTTTCCAAGCCAGGTTGACTGCAATGCGAGGGACACTGTCCAGTTAGCTTAATTGATAAAACTTATGAGATATAACCCTAACTACAAAATCAAGCTCCAAGTTTGTAATCACAGATATTGTCATCCCTCTTTTGTTCCAAATGGCTCCAGTGAATTCTTCTATGTTTTCCTTACTTTGACATCTCATAGTTTTCTTCCTGTTTAGAATTGGATAACCATTTACACGATGGATGATTTCCTTTATAATCTTAAATCATCCATTCTCTAGACATATGTTCATGTCATGTATTTGATTCAGAACAATCTTGATCCATTCCATTCTGAATTCCCTCAGAAAGTCTAGGGCACGAGTTAACCCTCTCTTGGTTAAATGTTTATGTTCATCTTTTAGGGCTTTGTCAATGCATAATTTCTTGTAAGATGCTCTTAGATCATGATCTCCAAATTTACTTATCTTGCACATATAGCATGACCTAATATCATCAATCATGAGTACCTTCAGTGGAATTGACGATAAGGCTCCAGTTAGATCACCCTTGATGGCGCTCTTGGGAACTCCTCAAGAATTAGGAGGTGCACAGGTGTTTCTCCTTACCAATTGAACATTGAGCAACTCCATCTCCATTCTCTTAGCTTGTGTAGAAGAAATTTCGGGCATTTTCTTCAAAAAATAGGGTTTCAAGTATCACAAACAAAGTACCTTGGCAAGTGACAAAATCTGGACTTTCCACTGAAGAGTTTTCCGACGGCACGCTGTAGAAATCTTCAAAAATCTTTGCAGAATTCAAGTTCACAAATGCACAATCTCTCTTATGAAATTCTTAATCGCATGGTGAGAATAAATTAAATAGCTCTTCCCTTTATATAGGCACCAATGGTCAAAATTTAGGTCAGCATTAAATGTTCTTTCCATTGAGTGAGTGCCAAACAGCTGTCCTCAGCCGACTCACGAAATTCACTTACCTCTCGGTCATCAAACAAAACTTACTTGGCATACATTAGAAATATACTATTGCTTGGCACCTATAGTGCATTTTGACTTTGCATGCTACATAACTCAAAATATGTCCTGATGCATATTATCATATATAGATATGGACTATTGCACTTTTACATGTTAGGAACTAATAAAAGATATGATATATAAACATAGTTCCTTACATACCTTTCTTTGCTTAATTAGTCATGGTGGGATCACCTGATCCATTGGATTGGGTGACCTCAGCTTTAGTATCTTCACTATTGCATGGTTCTTCTTTCCTTATCCATGTCTAGTCATTTGTGCTCTAATCTGCTCAATAGTGGGAACAAGTACCCTTGTTTTGCAATCTTTCCTAGTATGACCAATTTTCAAACAATTATAGAAAACTAGGCTTCCATTCATCCAACTCTTAGATCTTCCTCTGAAATGTGTCTTTATGTAGTTTTTTGGAACATTTCCATACTCACCACAGTAATGACAACTATGCCATGTGTTATAATCCCAATTTTCAGTGTTACCCTTTGTTGGTGCTTTTGCTTGTGTCTTTTATGTCCATTGTTGTTTAGCATTAGATCTGCAATCGTTTGCTCTATGTCCAATTTTTTTACTGTTGTAACATACCCATTGAATCTGGTTGTGGGAGGTGCATTATTTTCCTTTGCCCAACATTCATGTTCTTGACGTCCAAACTTCTTACACTTAAAGCAATAACCATTGAACTTAGGTTTAGGATTAGACTTACCATTCCTACTTTGGCAAATGTTTGTTGTGTGTCCTGATTTTCCACAGTGGTGGCATACAGGCTTGTAGTTCTTTGACTTTGCATTCCTCTTTTCACTAATCTTAGATGATTCTCCTTTCTTAGTAGATGTATGTTGTTCAATGTGACCTAATCTAGAAGAATCTTTAGATCTCCTTGATGCTTCAATCAAGTTTTGAAAATGAGTCAAAGCTTCATTGGGTCCATTCAATCTTTCATTCAGTTCTTTCTCAGATCTCAATTCATCTTTCAATTGACTGTTCTCAAATCTCAGATTCATAATTTCCATGTCTTTCCTACTGATCTCCTGATTTTCAAGTAGCAGTTGATTCACCATGTCAACCTGATTGTTTGTCATCATTTGTACTTCATGTGTCCTTTCATCAAGTCTGATGTTCATCATTATTTTGTCTTCTTCAGTCATAGCTTTTTCATCTTCATCTTTCTTCTTTTGTTCCACTACTTCACATAGTCTTACTGTTTGCATTTCTTGTTCTCTTTTAGGTTTCTGACTTCTTCACACAATGTATTGTTCCTTTCCAGTAGATCTACAATTGTTGCATCACTCTCAGTAGAGTTTCTATTCTGAAATAGATTTGCAGTGTCTTCTTCCTGATAATGAGTGCTATTCATTTTTTTGGCCAAATATTTCCTAGATATCAAGGACTTCCTCAATTCCTGTCTTGTTGCCTCAAGCCGATGTAAAGCTAGCTGAATTTTAATCTTTTGATTCTCAATGACTTTTCCCAATTTGTAAATCTCCATCTCCAGATCTGTACTCTCAAGTTGATTAAAACCTTTTGTAGGATAACTATGCTCTGATACCAATTTTTGGAAATGCAATATGGGAAAGCAAGATACTGAGAGAGGGGGGGAGTAAATAAGATCTTAAAACTTTTATCCTTTAAAACAAAACTGATCCACAACCATGCATAAATGTAATTGATCTAACAACTAGTAGCATCCATGACAGTAAATAAATAACTCAAGACACATAATTTTTGGTAACCCAGAAACCCAATAAGGTAAAACTAGGGTGGGGATGACACCCACAAAAATATTCACTACTGCAGTAATAAAGTGTGCATGTTAGGGCTACAAAGTTTGATCACAATATGTAATCTACTTGGTTAAAGGTCTGCATGGTTAAGAGCTATAGATCATTACAATCTAACTTGTAAAAGGATTTAAACTTACAAAAAAGTAAGCACTCGACTAAGAGATTTAGAAAGGTATGTTAGAACCACTATGTTAAGAGATCTCACCTGATGCACTAGTTAGAATATCTCAAGAACTAATCCTTCATTATGCACTCTGATGCTGATAACAGATCTCCTCTTTCCAATACCTTCTCTGATCTAATAATCTGATATGTCTTTACTTTGTTGCTCTCTGCTCTTTCACTCTACTAGATCTATGCTTCTTCTATCAAAATAAACCTTTGTACATCTCTCATGTATGCACACACTTCTCCTCTCATACACACCTACACCACATTTTTTAAGGTTTAAGAAGAAATCTTATATACTTTATGAATCTGGCATCTAGATCTAGATCAACGATCATGATCAAATGCTTATGCCACTTGGGCATTCCAATTTTCTGATTGGCTCCATCCCACGCATTGGGATCAAATAATTAATGCATAATTAACTCTATTGAAATCATTAAATTCATGAACAAGTCAGCCCAAAATAGTTTACCTTCAAGTTTGTGCCATTCCTAACATGTATGTCAAAATTGTCTTGCTCAACACATTAAGACTCTGGTGCTCGGCATGAACATGATCAACTTTTTCCTGATTGTCGAGTCACTCAGAAACCATTAACTTCTCAGCAACGACTATGCCGGATACCTCATCCTATACTAGATAGCTCGGTCATAGTGATGACCGGTTAACCTTCCTAGATAAATGACTAAGTGTCGGACACTAATGATCAACAAAAATTAGAGATCAACAGATGGTATCCTGTAACTACAAATAAATCACTCTTTCCTTCTTGTTATCATCCTCTTATACTAGCAATACTCCAAGCAATGTAGCCATAGCAGAAATATAGACTAAAAATGGTTTTTGATGAATAGGCACCATTAGAATAGGAGGATTAGCTAGATAATCCTTTAATTCCTTGAAATTATTTTCATAGTGTTCATCCCATTTGAAATTAACCCCTCTATGCAACTATTTTGTGAAAGGTTGCACTCTATCTGCTAGTTGAGACATAAATCTTTTGATTGATTGGATTCTTCCTTGGGGAGTCCTCATTTGACTAATGTTGTGAGGGGGGGGAATTTCTATTATTTTTTCAATTTTTTTGGGTCCACCTCAATTCCTTTATTCGATACAATAAACCCTAAGAGCTTCCCTAATTGGACTCCAAATGCACATTTCTTTGGATTGAGCCTTAGTTGAAATTGTTTCATTCTATCTAGTATCTTTCTCAAGTCTTCTATGTGAGTTGTTCTTATCTTTGACTTGGATAAGGTATCATCCACATAGTCCTCCATGTTCTTATGTATCACATTGTGGAAAGTTGTCGTCATAGCTCATCGATATGTATCTCTAGCATTCTTTAGCCCAAATGGCAATACGTTCCAAAAAAATATTCCCCATTCATGTGTAAATGTTGTCATTTCTTGGTCTTCAAGGGAAATCTTTATTTGGTTATAACCTGAAAATCCATCCATGAGTGAATAAATTTCATATCCTATCGTGAGGTCTATAATCATATTAATATTTGGTAGTGGAAATTCATCTTTAGGACAAGCTTTGTTTAGATCCCTAAAGTTTGTGAAAATTCTGATAGATTTATCTTCTTTAGAAACTGGGACTACATTAGAAATCCATCTTATATAAGCAATGACCCTTATGAATCCATCTTTTAAGAGTTTCTCTAGCTCTTTTTTTGCCAACAATGCCACATGTGGGTGCATCTTTCTTAATTTATGTTTGACAGGTTTATCCAAGGAGATATAGATAAGTGATGCATTATTATTTCAGGATCTATTCCAAGAATATTAGTATAAGACCATGTAAAGTTGATCTTTTTCTCTTTAAGGACCTCAGTAAATTATGTCTTTTCTTCTTTTGATAAGGATTGTGCCAGATGGAAAAATTGAGGAACTTCTATTGTTCCCAAATTAACTGGTTGTGTTGGTTCGATCAAACTAAAGATATTTCTTGAAAGTGTTCAAGAAGGATATCAATAATCTCATCTTTTGGTGCCTTTGAGAGATTTTCACCATCAGATACATCTTTTATTTAGTTTTTTAGAATGTGATACTGCCACAAAGTGGTTTTCACCATTAGTTCTTTTTTATTTTTATTTTTCAATTTGTGGCTAAGAAACATGATATCCTCCTCTATTAGATTCATGTTCCTTGCATTGGTGGAAGAGGGATAGGGTTCACAAGCATTCATATAACAGGCCAAAGTGTAGTCATTGGGAAAGTTAATGATAGGAGTAGGTTCTGAGTTTGTCCAATTAATAATTTCAAGATTTACCAAGGATAATAATTCAGAGGGTTTTAAGGATAGCATCGCATTAGTGTTAAGACTATTAACTAACAAGACAAATTCCATTAAGTTATCTTTTATAGTGTTTAGATCATTAAGAGTCATATTCACATTATTAGTGTCATTGTTAGTGTTATTCGGACCTAATTCTAGCGACTCATCATTGGAACTTTCTCCTTCTTCTCTTATCATATTGGAAATCATATCTTGTATCCTTTGTAATTCTTCTAGTCCCATTAAGATTCTAGTGTCTTCATTAATAATTATAGGTATCACCACCTCATCCAATTCTGTGACAACATTTGTATTAAGGGTGGTATTAGAAATCTCTCTCCTTTCCAATAAAGGTGCAAATTTATGGATTACATCTACCTCAACATCCATGGTAGCATCAGATATGTGATCCCATTCATAATCATGTAAGTCTAAGATATTGTCATTAGGTCAATTTAGAAATTCAGCAATAGTTATCTTGTTACCCTATTGGCCATTTGTGAATCAAAGTGCGATAGATCCAGGCCATGTGAAGCTATCACCAATTTACCCCAGTTAGGATGTACATCTTTTTTGTTGTCTTATAGGAGATGACTCCTCAACATTGTTTGAGATACTCGCTTCTTCTTCTTTGTTTATGTCTTCTTCTTATTATTTGTCTTGAGGGATTTCTTAATGGAATTCCTCTACTTGCTGAACTTCTGTAGAATCTTCTTCTTCTTCCTCCTCTACTTCTCAAACATTGGTTTGTGACAACAAAGTAACATGGTGTTCTAGCTGTTCTCCAAAAGTAGGTACATACCATTCTCCTTGGTATTTTGGGTTCTCAGTACCAATATGCAGTAATATTTCATATGTCCAAGGTATGAGTTCAATTTCTTCTTCTTCTTCATCACTTTATTTATCAAAGGTTGGACCATCTCTTGAAGTAGGTTGTTCTGATTTTTTATTGAAACTCAACCATGTTTTTTCTTTAGTGTCTCTAAATGCCATATGGATATGCTCAATGAGTCCCTTGCCTTTATCTCCTAAAGTTTCCTTCCCTTTGTATCTCATTTTTTTTTAGAATGTCATAACCTTTTCCATATTTTTTGTGAGAGATCTCAACATGTTTTACTTTATTATCTCTCATTTCCTATTTATAGAGCCAAGACAAGACTTCTTTATCTTCCTTTTATTCTTCATGAGAGGTTGTAGCTCTAACCATACCATTTATTTAATGAATTTCATTTCATTTTGATGCAGAAGGTGTAAAAGAAGGGGAGGGTCCCCCATATGATCTTGGAGATACATGAATGTTATCCAATAATAGTGTTGTATCTAATTTGTATTCCACCATGCTATTTTTTTCAAGTTTTAATGTCTTTCCAAAGCTTCTCATCACCATGTATTTAGAGGTTTCAGCTGGGAACTCTTTTGGAACTTCCTTATTGTGAGGAACCATACTATCTGCCTTGATGTTGTTGCAAATGTAGCTTGAATCTTTAGGAATTGTTACTTCCACCCCATTGTGTGATAATTTGATACATTGGTGGTAAGTAGATGGCATTGCTTGCATTTCATGTATCCAAGGTCTCCCTAGTAGTATGTTATAGGCCAATGGTAGATCAAGAACTTGACAAATCACATTTTGTTCTATTGGTCCTATTATTATGGATAAAACAACTAGTCCTTTGGATAATATTTCCTCTTCATCATAGGCCTTGATGGTTATCTTACTTCTTGAATCAATTGTGTTCTCTGAAAGACCCAATGCTTTGACCAGATTGAGAGTACATATATTCAACCCCATGCCTCCATCTATCAATACATGTTTTACATGGTGTTTATGGTGTTAGTAATAAATGAGAGGGGGGGTGAATCAGTGGCCTCAAAAATTTATCCTTTCAAACTTAACCACCAATCAATAAACCTTAGATTATTATGTCCCTACAAGATGCATGCCATGAAATACTACTATTGATTAAATTGTTTGTCGGTTTTCCTTGTCTGTCCTTATTCTCCTTGATTACCGATAAGCAGTGTAACTATTTACCGAAACTCAGTAAATAATCAGAGTATACCGATCAAACCAGTGTTAACTATATTAGATACAAAACAATAAAGAAATAAATCATACACACATAACACATGAATTTTTAACGTGGAAACCCTGTTAGGGGAAAAACTACTGGGACCGATACCCCAAATTTTCACTCTTCTAAAGTGAGCCCTGTTAGGAGCCAACCCCGTTAAAGGTTACAAACACACTGTTAAGTGAGACCTTGTTAGAGGATTTTATACATGATGGTTGTCACTTAGTATCAGGCATCTATTGCTACCATCCTTGAATAAGCCTCCTTTTTAGACTATCAATAGGTATCGAGCAAGTCCAATGCTACTTTCATGAATCAACCTTTTTGGCACTCCTTGGGATGTACCTCAATATACAAAAGACTGTTAAGTCCTGCTCTATTAAGAGACTTGATGCTTTAATGGTTAAACTAAAACACTATGACCTATTCATGATGCAACTTTGAATTGCATATTTTTAGATCTATTTAAGTACATTACCTCTATGATCAATGTATCAATTCAATTCTTTGTGCTCCACACTTTCTGCTCTGTGATGATGTGCTTCATTGTTTGTCGGTGTCTACAGAATTCTTTAGCTCTCCTTCAGCTTGATTGATCAGGACTGTATGAAGATATTCTTCATTATTTTCTCATCAGCATCCTCTTTCTATTCACTTCCCTTAATCACATTCGTAAATGAATTAAGATTGTCTCTTATATAGACATGATATTCACTATTTCTTGATTCTTGATTCTTGGCATGAAAAATAATCTAGCCAATTTGATTTAAAGCATAACTCCTAATTTATCTCGTATTTATCTTCTTGCCAAATATACAAATCATCTTTAAATCAATCACTTAACTCTGGTCGAATAAAACAAAGAAAACAACCAGTTAAGTCTATCTTTAGTTCTTGCCAGCTAGATATTTTGTCATTTTCTGAACTCTTTGTTCTGTCAGTCAACTTTGCAGTTAGTCATCGGTGACAACTAACAGTTCTGTCAGTGTGACTCTAGTTAGCTTTGGGATCTCCATCTATTGGGCATCATTGGATTCTTACTCATCGGGAAACTCTATTTTTAGCTCATCGGGCATCCTATGGTTTTTCTTCATTAGGAAACATTATCTTCTACTCGTCGGGTATCACTGTGACTTTTATTTTTTGTCTTTACCAATAGTGTGCACTCTATCGGTGTTGTCTTTCACTTAGTTAATACTTGACTTTTATGCATTGCGAAAAGTATAACCTTTGTTCCATTGATTCTCTGAAGTCTTTGGCATTATGTACATGACTGTACAAATGATATCAATTTGACATCAATGACAATACAAACCATTAACTGATTTAATGCCTTGCATTATCTTCAACTTAACATTATCAAACATTCAATTAGTTACATGTCATCAATCTCTCCCTTTGGAATTGATGGCAACACACTATATTATCACACTATACTATTTCTAATACAATATGAAATACAACAGTTGAGATTCATCAAACTACCAAACTTTTTATTTGATAACTGATAAATGTCTGATCTCCGGTAAGCTCTATTTTAGCTTAGATTTGATTCTTTCAGCTCTCTATCTTCTAATGTGTTGAGTCCTTTTCTTGTGTCAATTTCTATCTTTTGACTGTTCTCTTTCTTTTGATGTCTTTTTCTCTTTTCAATAACTCTCCCTTTGTATAAGCTTTCCATACATTTTTCTCTCCCTTAGGATATAATCTCTCCTTGTTGGAGTAATCTGATAATGGATAATCTTATGATAATATGGATAAACTCTCTCCCTTTGACAAAAATGCCAAACAAATAATTTACAAATATCTGACATTCATGTCAAACAATCATTTTCTTTCTATCCATAATTTATTCATTGAATTTCCCTTATCCATCAGCCATACAACAATATTCTCTGGTGCTCGGTTCTGATATATACTTGTCTGTATATAGATGTATCTTTGAATTTCATCTCTTTTCTTGCATCAACATGAATGATATTCTAATAATATGTAGGTTGATGCAACCTTCAGTCATTTTACTAACTGGTAGATAAGGGTTTGACCCCTAGTGTCTTTCTCAAGTACTCAAATGTATCCTTGGGCAATGGCTTGGTGAAGATATCAGCTAATTTTTCTTTTGATTGCACATACTCAAGTATCACCTCTTTTTCTTGAACTTTTTCTCTCAAATAATGATACTTGATGGCAATGTGTTTAGACTTGGAATGCATGACTGGATTCTTGGAAATTTTTATTGCACTGGTGTTATCACAATAGATAATCACTAGTTCTAAGATATTCATTTTCATACCTTCCAGCAACTATTTGATCCATGCAATATTTGAGCAATTTGCAGCAGCAACAATATATTCTGTTTCTACAGTAGACTGAGAGATGCATCCTTGCTTCTTGTTTATCCATGTGACAAGTATGTCACCCATGAAGAATGCTCCTCTAGTTGTGCTCTTTCGGTCATCAAGATTTCCAGCCCAATCAGAGTTGGTAAACACCTTAAGTTCAAATTTGCCTTCTCTTTTATACCATAAAACAAATTCCTTAGTATTCTTCAAATATCTTAGAATTCTTTTCATAGCAGTCATATGTGATTCCCTGGGGTTAGCATAAAATCTAGCAACAATTCCTACTGCATGTTCAATATCCGGTTTAGTGTGTACAACATACACGAGTTTTCCAATCATTGATCTGTACAAAGTTGGATTTACCTCTGTTGTCTTGTCCTCCTTTGTCAACTTACATCCAAAATCCATCGGTGTTCCAAGTGGTTTGGAATCTTCCATCTTGAATATTTTAGGACCTCTTTAATGTATTTGGACTGTGTAATGAAAATACCTTCACTATGTTGAATGATCTATAGACCAAGAAAGAACTTGATCTCTCCAAACATAGACATCTCAAACTCTTTGCTCATCTCATTAGAAAATTATTTTCATAGCATATCATTGCCTCCAAATATGATGTCATCAACAAATATTTCAGCAATCAAAGTGTTAGCATCAGTATCTTCCTTCAAATAAAGATTAATGTTTTCACTAGTCCTTACAAATCCAATAATTATTAGATAGGAATGAAGTCATTCATACTAGGCTCTTGGAGCTTGTTTCAATCTATACAAGGCTTTTTGAATTCTACATACCATGTTTCTCTTGTCTGGATCGACAAACCCTTTTGGTTGCTCAATGTATACCTCTTCTTCAAGTATTCCATTTAGGAATGCTTACTTGACATCCATTTGATATAATTTGAATCCTTTGAATGCAGCATAAGAAAGTAGTATTCTTACTCCTTCTATCCTAGCAATGGGTGCAAAGGCCTCTCCATATTCTATACCTTCTTCTTGTGCATATCCCTTGCATACTAGTCTTTCTTTGTTCCTTGTGACTTCTCCATTCTCGTTCAGCTTATTCCTGAATATCCATTTTGTACCAATGACATTCTTGTCATTTGGTCTTGGCACAAGTGACCATGTCTTTTTCTTCTTAATCTGCTCAATCTCATCATTCATAACACTTATCCATTCCTCATTATCTAGTGCAACATTGACAGATTTTGGCTCAAACTCACAAATTAAATAATTTGAGTTTAAAGACTTACTTCTTGTTCTTGTACTAGATTTCTTATCTCCTATGATTTGGATCTCTGGATGGTTCCTTCTTACATATATTGCAATTACATGTACATCTCTTTGTGTATCAGCTTGATCATCATTTTGATCTTCATTCTATTCTTCATCACCTTGCACATTATTTTGATTATCATCCTGATCGTCGATAACAACAGTCTGACCATCGGTTGCAACATTCTATTGTTATGGAATTAAGCACTATTTCTCAGGAAAAGTGTTGGGTTCTTCATAGTATACAAACTTGTTGTAATCCTCTAGTTATTTTGTGCTTTCCATCTCATTCTTTTCTACAAATTCATCTATCCTTACATTTTCACTTTCAACAATTTTGTTAGAAGCCTTGATAAGACATTTATAAGCTTTGCTCTTGGTAGAATACCCTAGAAAAATACCTTCATCACTCTTGGCGTCAAGATTGCCATTTCTATCATCCTTTAAGACATAACATTAAATACCAAAGATCTTGAAGTAACTTACATTGGGTGTTTTACCATACCATAGCTCATAAGGTGTCTTCTTTGTGTCCTTCAATTGTACTTTGTTCAGTGTGTAGAGAGCAGTACTGACAGCTTCCCTCTAGAATATTTGGGTGATGCCTTTCTCTATCATTAGTGTTCTAGCACAATCAACTATTGATATGTTCCTTCTCTCAACAATCCCATTTTGCTGTGCTGTTCTTGGTGCAGAAACCTATCTTTTTATACCACACTCATTATAGAAATTAGTGAATTCATCTGATATAAATTCTCCTCCTCTATCTGACCTCAAGCATTTCAAATCCTTACCACTTTCTCTATCATAGCCTTATACCATTTAAACATCTTGAATGCTTCAGATTTATCTTTTAGAAACATAACTGTCATCATTCTAGAGTAATCATCAACAAAGAGAATGAAATATCTATCTCCATAATAACTCTTTGTCCTCATTGGTCCACATAGATCAGTATGGACTAATTCTAGAATATCATCAGATGTATAGGTTTTACTTTTGAAACTAGACTTTGTCATTTTATCTTTTTGATAATTCTTGCACATGATGTTGTCTGGCTTTGTCATCGTCAGTAAGCCTCTTACATTTCTCCTTCTACTTATTTTCATTATGTTTTCAAAATTCACATGACTCAATCTTTTGTGCCATAACCATATGTCTTTGTTTCTAGTCATTAAGAAAGTGGTGTTAGTATCATTCAGATAGAATAAGTTACCTTTAGTTTGTTCACCGGTACCAATCAGTCTTCCTGGTTCATTGAAGATCTTTGCCTTCTTATTCTCAAATGCTACTCTGTGACCTGAATTATTTAGCTGAGAAATACTCAATAGATTATAATTCAATCCTTTTACCCAATAAGCATTTTCACATTTAATCAGGTTATTCAACATTATAGTTCCTTTACCTCAACTAGAAAAGGTGTATCATTACCCATTCTTACTGTACCACCATTATAATACTCAAAAGTGTTAAACTTTTCTTTATCACCGATCATGTGATGAGTGCAGCCACCATCTATAATATAGATATCATTCTTGCTAACTTTAGATATGAGTGTAGTTTCTACATACCTTTCATCTTCATCTGAATCATCCTTCACAGTTACAAATACCATCTCAATGTCTTCATCAGGTTCGGTGTTAGTATCTTCATCTTTGCAAGCAGCTAGATAGCTACCATTCTTGCCTTTGTCCTTGTATTCTTGGGTATCTCTTCTTTCTGATTGTCGGTAACCTCTGTAATCTTTGTTATCACCTCTGTCAAATTTCTTCTCAAAATATTTTTCATTACTTCTGTCATCTTTTCTTCTATTAGGACATCTTGTAGCAAAGTGTCCAATCTCTTTATAATTAAAGCATACAAGTGGTAACTTTCCTTTGTATTTACCTTTGCCTCTCTACTTTCTTCTATCCATGAGTGCTTCTATTTCATCTAGATCTTCTTCTTCACTTTCAATTTCACTATTTCTTCTAGATGTGTGTCTATGACTTGATTTGCTTATTCTCATAGAAGACTTAAATGCAGACTCTAAGTTTGGTAAGACACTATTGTCAAAGTTATTCATCTCAAATGAAATCAGTCTACCAATTAAACTATCAAGAGTAATTATATTGTTTTCTACTGCTCTCATTTTTTGAATGGTAGAAACTCTAATAGCATATATAGGCAGTAAGGTTCTTAATATTTTACTTACCACTGTCTCCTCTTCAAGTGTACCTCCAACTCCTCGTATAGCATTGACTACTTTTATTCTTTTGTTGTGTTGCGTGATGTTTTCTCCTTATTTCATTTTTATATCATAAAATTTTCCTCTAAGGCTTTCTTCCTTGGCTCTCAAAACATTTGTATCACCTCCATGTACAAGCTTCAGTTTGTCCCACATCTTCTTTGTAGTTTTGCAATCCTTGACATCTTCAAATTCAGTATCAGAGAGAGGAAGAAAGCTCTATGACCATGCAGTTTTGTTCATGCTTCTCTCTCAATTGATCTACTGTTAATGATCCTGTGGGAAACACATATTCAGTATCTAGGAATTGAGTAACATCATTACCAATACCTGATAAGTGGATTCTTGTCCTACTTTTCCATGAAGCAAAGTTTTCTTTGTTCAACTTGGGCACATCTCGTCTGTTCATCTTGTGATCTTGACTTAGGTCTTGAAACCTTCCTTTCTAAGCACACAAGCTTTGATACCAATTGTTAGTAATAACTGAGAGGTGGGGTGAATCAGTGGCCCCAAAAATTTATCCTTTCAAACTTAACTACCAATCAATAAACCTTAGATTATTATGTCCCTACAAGATGCATGCCATTAAATACTACTATTGATTAAATTGTCTGTCAGTTTTCCTTGTCTGTCCTTATTCTCCTTGATTACTGATAAGCAATATAACTATTTACTGAAGCTAATTAAATAAGAAAAGTATAACAATCAACCCAGTGTTAACTATGTCAGAAACAAAACAATAAAGAAATGAATCATACACACATAACACATAAATTTTTAATGTGGAAACCTTGTTAGAGGAAAAACCACTAGGACCGGTACCCCAAATTTTCACTCTTCTGAAGTGAGCCCTGTTACGAGCCAACCCTGTTAAAGGTTACAAACACACTATTAAGTGCGGCCTTGTTAGATTATTTCATACATAATGGTTGTCACTTAGTATCGGGCATCTATTACTACCATCCTTGAATCAACCTCCTTCTTAGACTGTCAATAGGTATCAGGTAATTCCAATGCTACTTTAATGAATCAACCTTTTTGGCACTCCTTGGGATGTACCTCAATATATAGAAGACTGTTACATCCTGCTTTGTTAAGAGACTTGATGCTTCAATGGTTAAACTAAAACACTATGACCTGTTCATGATTCAACTTTGAATTGCAGATTTTCAGATCTATTTAAGTAGATTACTTCTCTGATCAATGTATCAATTCAATTATTTGTGCTCCACACTTTCTGCTTTGTGATGTTGTGCTTCACTGTTTGTCGGTGTCTGCATAATTCTTTATCTCTCCTTCAGCTTGATTGATCAGGATTGTATGAAGATATTCTTCATCAGTTTCTCTTCAACATCCTCTTTCTATTCACTCCCCTTAATCCCATTGGTAAATGAATTAAGATTGTCTCTTATATAGACATGATATTCATTGTTTCTTGATTCTTGATTCTTGGCATGAAAAATAATCCAGCCAATTTGATTTAAATCATAACTCTTGATTTATCTCATAGTTATCTTCTTTCCAACTGTAAAAATCATCTTTAAATCAATCACTTAACTCTAGTCAAATAAAACAAATAAAACAACCAGTTAAGTCTATCTTTAGCTCTTTCCAGCTAGATATTTTGTCATTTTCTAAACTCTCTGTTCCATCGGTCAACTCTGTAGTTAGTCATCGGTGACAACTGACAGTTCCGTTGGTGTGACTCTAGTTAGCTTTGGGATCTCCATCTATCGGGCATCATTGGATTCTTACTCGTCGAGAAACTCTATTTTTAGCTTGTCGGACATCCTATGGTTTTTCTTCATCAGGCAACACTGTCTTCTACTCATCGGGTATCACTATGAATTTTATTTTTTGCCTAAACTGATGGTGTGCACTCTGTCACTGTTGTCTGTCACTTAGTGAATAATTGAATTTTATGCATTGTTGAAAGCATAACCTTTGTTCCATTGATTCTCTGAATGCTTTGGAATTATGTACATGACCATACATATGATATCAAGTTGACATCAATGACAATACAAACCATTAATTGATTTAATGCCTTGCATTATCTTCAACTTAACATTATCAAACATTCAATCAGTTACATGTCATCATATGGATTAGAACCTCAATGTGAAGGGGTTGATTCTGTGGATGATTTAAAGATTTATCATTCTCTTCTGAAAAAGAGAGATAATGTGGATCTGATATGTGATTTACCATTGCCTAGAATTTGTCTACATCTATGTCTTTCAGAACATTGGTAGAATTTAGGGCTTGTTCAAGAACTTCCCTATGCACTGAAGAGATCTTCAATAACTCAAATATAGATATTTGATCCGAGCTTCTTTGTAATTGGTCCACCAAGTTGTAGTTAGAAGAAGGTTTAGGAACCGTTTGTCTTGACACTGGTGGTTTAGGAATTATGACAACAGATGGTTTAGATGATGTTACCCATTTGAATGAGGAATTAAACCCTTTAGTCATGATTTGTGCTTGGCTTCTTGTTATTGCAATTGAATGTGTTGACTTTTCCTTGACACCTTTGATAGTGATCATATTTGTTGATTCATTCTTCATGTCCAACATATTGATCACATTATCATTATGAGAATAGGTGTAATTGAATTCATTTCCTTTTTCCTTTAGAGGATTCTCCTTTTTCATAGTTGGGAAATGGTTGATTATATGTCATGTGATCTTCATTATACATATTTCCTTCCACTTTGACCTTGACTCCATCAATGAGATTTTGTATAGCATGTTTGAGTTTAACACATTCATTAGTCTTGTGTCCTTTATTCTTATGAAACTCACAATAGGTATTATAGTTCCACCATGTAATACCCACTCATGTTTTGCTTTTTATTTTGTGATGACGTACTCTCTTAGGAATTGTTTTCAGTTGATTGGCCAAACTATTTTAGGCCACATTTCATGTGAGTTGTTATTATTTCATTTGATGATGATACTTGTTTATGATGTCATGATTTTACCTCATGCATAGATAGATGTGATGATGCTTTCATGTTGATTATCATATGTTGATTTCAGATTATGATGTACTTACCCCATACTCGCATGTGTATGGTTGTCTTATATGTGAATGTACTTGTTGATGTGTTGTTGTGGTAGAGGACGGAGACATAGTTGCTTGCTTCGGTGAGATCCACATGTTCGACCGATCCCTATCATTATTTGTGATATTATATTATGTATATAAATGTGTGTTCTTTTGGTGATAGGATTGTAGGTACAAGGCATTGTCTTTCCTGAATTGGCAGGAGTGAGCGTGCCCATGAATATACATTTCAATGGTAAAGAGGGGAGGTAACATACAGATCCAAAACCCTAACCTAAGCCTAATCGTCCTAATTTTGGATGAGTTTCAGTATGACTACCCTATCCAGATTTTTCTAGGTTGACAGAATTTAAATACCCTCTCTGATGCAGGAGCATCCTGGGTGTAAGGGCAATCTTGCATCACTCAAAAATATTTATGTTTACTTTTCAATAAGGGCTACCTTGTGCAGAGCTGCTATTTATGGAAACTTTCTATTTTTAGTAAGTTGGCCATACGATCTTGGAATATTCTAATTTTGCATGTGGAGGTTCATCTCAGTCATATCAGCTTGCCAGTAAAGTTTCATGGCTAGATCAGGTCTAGTTTTGAAGATATTGAAAATTTTCGGTATTCAAAACAGGGTACAGAAACTTCGAGCTCAGTTTTGAAGGCTTTAGAGGCCTCAAATGAGGTTGAAACTTTGGCTCGATCATGCTTGCATAATCGAGCCATTGTAGAGCACTTTGTGGCATTTCCAAAATGGGGTTATAATAGTCAATTGAGTCAACCGGTGATGACTTATGGTCTCCGGAAGTTGGGTCACCTGAAATAGCAGAAAATAATTTTCCTTCAAAATTTTCGGGTTTCAAAAGTTATTTTGAGCCGACTTTGATGTACTAAATTGAAAAATAAAATA
>MU223225.1:11594540-11619914 GCA_018584345.1 Thuja plicata
AATTCTGAAAGTTTGTAATTTCGCATTTGTGGAGATAATAAGAAGTCCATTTTCTGTTCTTGCAAATTGTTGTTGCTTCTCTGTTTCTATTATGTGTTTGTGGTATTAAGGGGAGCACCCTTCATCACTCTCTCTTGAGTGTGTGTGTGTGTGTGTGTGTTTTTGCTTGTTTATGTTTTCAGGTGATTTTCAGATTATTGAGTGATTTTTCATATTCTATGATTTAATGGATTATAGCTGAATTAATAATTTAATTGTATCCTAATTTTATTTTAAATAATTAATTAAATTGAAATATTTGAATATTTGTTTTAATTAAATATTTAATTGAAAACTATAGTAAATGTGCTTATATGATTAATTAAATAATTAAATATTTGGTTGCATGCATAATTGTGACATAAATATTTAATCTATTTATTTAAATATTTTATTAATTACATGTGCATAAATGTGTTGAAAAAGTATTTTCAAATTGAAATATCTCAACTTGTAATTAGGAGTCAAAGTTGAGTTGTGGCAATAAAGCATATTTTAATTATTTAATTTGGATTTACTTTCAATTTTCAAGTTGAGTTAAATTAGGGATTGACTTGGGAGTTGTCATCAACCTTTGCATGTTTAGGGGAATTTAAATTTCTTTAGGGGGAATTGGTCATTCATTCTCTCATAACAGGTTTTTGAGATTGGAGAGCTCTTGGTGATGTGAGATTTTTGAAGAATTGTGGATTGTTGTGGATCCTTGTTGCTTTGAAGTTTTCAGGATTTTCTATTGTTTGTGTGTGTGTGTGTGCTCGGATCTTCATTGTTGCCAGATCTGTGGTTGAATTGGGCTTGAGGGTTTTTAGATTTTCTTTCATCCTCCAAGCTACATTCTTCCATTTCTTGCATTGGAATCAAGGTAGGTTTCATTTTCCATGTATTGTTTTCAGTTTTGTAGATTTGAGGTTTTCTGTGTTGTTTAAATGCATATTCATTATTTTGGCTTTTAAATGGCTTATGGTTATTTCTACATTTTTGGGTGTTGATAGAAACCCTAGATCTGTATTTCTTTCTTTTTCTATGTTCTTAGCATCATATGGTTATGCTGTCAAAATTTCGGGAAGAAATTCCCTCTAGATCTCTTAGAAAATGAAAAATTAACCTTTGATATAATTTATACTATAGAAGAAATTAAATTTATTATTTATTATGTTTTTGATGTTTTCGGGTATTTATGAAAGCTTAGATCTATTATTTTCATGTTAAAATATTTCTTAGCATAGTACCCTTATGCTGTCAAAATTTCACGAGTAGATCTCCTATAATTCTCCCAGAAATTGAAAAATTAAAGTCTCTCTATAGTCCTAACTATAGAGGAAATTAAATATTGGTGGTATCTATGTAATCCCATTGTAAAAATTTAATTGGGAAAAAAAAAGAACTCTCTGTAATTATACAGACTGGTGAAGAATTTTACCCAGTAAGTAAAAAAAAAAATTCCTTATTTTGACTATTTCCGTATTTTCAAATTTATGTTTAACAAAAAATTAAATAAAATAAAAGAAAATACTTACCTTTTTGTAATTCCGCATTTTTAGAATGTTAAAAACAAAAAAAAATAAAAATTTATTAACTAAATTTTATCTAATATGTATTATAAAGAATTAATTTATATGATTAAATTATAACTAATATGTATGGTTATTAATTAATTTATATAATTAATTTCTTAATAATATGTATTTGTATTAATCAATTTATATAGTTAATTTTTTTTAGATAGTTTTTATTATATGATAAATTGGTAATTAAGACTTATATTAGTAATTTTAATTGGATATATATTAAATGATTAGATATATTGTAATATTTTAATTATTAATTTGAATTAACAGGGTATATTAATTTTAAATTAATATATTAATTATAGCTAATATTTTGATATGATTTCTAATAAATATGGTTGATTAGTCAAAGGTGATTATTTTTAATTTGGATCTATTAATTTATAAAGGGAATTTGTTTTATGCGTGTGGAGGGTGTTAATTAGATGAAAATGTTATTCACTTATGTTCATTTTTCAGTCCTTCAGGACGTTTTGGTTTTTTATGCATCTGTATGGTTCTTTTGTGCTTATATATGTTGTTATTTGGGACATTAGATGACCTAGGATGTATATAGAGGCTGGGGGTGTAATTTTATTTTTGTTACTTTATGGCGTGTGTGTTGTCAGATATTGCCCTAAACTGACCATGATGACCCTTTCAATTCTGTTATCTGCTAGTGTACCTATGTGACCATTCCTATTGTATGGGACACTGATTTGGGGTACCCTAGGGTTGTGACCTATGCTAGATCTGTTAGGATAGGTTACCTAGATGCGTAGTAGGAGGTGGCTTGCAATAAGTTTTATGTCCGTAAGAGACTACTGGATTGCTTATTATGGAGTTTCTTAATAAGTGATAACTAAAGACATATTTAAGGATATTAAAATGGATTAATAAGATGTGTCCTCACCTATGCTTGAGTGCTATTATAGGCTAAGATGGTATTAAGAAGATGTTAGTTTCCCTGTGAAGTACCTGACATAGTTAGTGACCTTGTCAGTTTGAGAGGACATTAGCTTCGTGTATGGTCACTTAGGTGTTGAAATCCTTTGTGATTAAAAGGGCTGAACTTAAGGGTTAGACATACATGATGACACCTTCCTTTGCACAGTCTAGATTTCCTACATTGTTAGTTGCCTCTGGATTAGTGAGTCTTACCTTTTATGATTATTAGTACACCGAATTAGAGAGCTATTAGGTTCCCTTGCTTAGTGGTTATTCCTTCTTGGTTTGGATATCTGATTGGGGTTTGTTGTTATCTCCTCAGCATGGTGGGGTGGACCTTTGTAGTTCCACACGGACGGGTGGTAGTGATTCTTTATCCATTGAGATTTGACGTCCTTATACTAGGTGCTTGATGGTTTCTTTGCAGATGAGCTCTTTAAGTTCCTTCATCATTTATTATATAATTTCATTATTGTAAATCTTGTATTAGAGTATCACATGTGATACCTAATCTAAAAATTGTAATATTAAGTAGTTTAGAGTGATTACCACATACCCTACGACATGTGCAGTGGATGTGATTTTATGGTGGTTTCATGGTTATCCATGAGGATTGTAATTATGGTTATGTAAGTTGTATTTGTTATGTTTAATCAGATGGAATCTTTTTTTATATTGATAGTTGTGTTTTGCTTTAAGTAATTCAACGTCATGGGACCCTTGAGTCGTGTAATCTATGTGAGTGTAAGACATGTGTATAAATGGTAATTGCTTCTACATGAATGTATGTTTCTTTATGTTAACTTTAAAAAAAAAAAATATTCAGCACACATAGTGACATGTTCTAGGTTAATCTCTCTTGGGTTCCCTGGCGGGGCGTTACACACCATCTTGATTTTACTTTGCGTTCCCATGGTTTTGAATCCAATAAAGTAATGATTTTTTTATCTAAGAGAGTCTTCAAAACCTTCTCAAGAGGCTCTCCCAATGGATTAAATTTTCGTTGTGGTCTAGACATCTATGGCTTATTCTTGTTGTCATGAGTATTTTCTCATGTTATTGTTGTTGTTGCCTTATCTTCTTTGCTTGCTTGTAGGTTGTTTGTAAGATTAAACATGGATGGTTTAACATTTGCATTTGAGGCTTCTACCACTCCATCATTAACAACATTCTTCTTCTTATTCCACCATTTAGGTTTATTGTTATATTTGTTAGATGATTTATTGTCACTCTGGAGCGTGATTTCCCCTTTCTTGACCATAACTTATGCATCATGAATGGTGTTATTTATCATTTTGTCGAAACTGGGAGAATCTTGCATTTGTATAGCGTAATTCATTTCAAGTACTAAGTTTTTTATAAAGATATCCACCTTTTCATATTTAGGTATTTATCTTGAGTATAAAGCAAATATTTTCCTCCACCATTGCAAGAAGTGTGTGAAGGATTCACATGTTCATTGTTTTGTATTGCAAAGATCCATCATGGTAACATTGTGTTGTATGTTATAGGAGTAGTGTTGGTGAAATATTTGAATTAAATCCTCAAATGTTTGTACACTAGGTGTTAGTTTAGATAACCATTCCATAGAATTTACACCTATACTTCCTAGAAATAGTCTTATCAAGTATGTCACTTTGTACATGTATTCTATGATTAGAGAAAAAAATTCTCTCACATGGTCATGTGGATCCATTTCTCCCATGTATTTTCATATTTGGGTCGTGCCATGTTAGGTGGGAATGGAACAATGTTTATGATTTTTTCAAAAGGAAACAAACATATGTGCTCCAAGGAGTATTACTTTGTTGGTTTAGTCTTCTCTTTCTCAAGTGTTGTGAGTTCCATTTGCATTTGATATATTTATTTTGAGAGAATGGAGATGGGTGTTTGTACCTCTTGTTCCTTCAATCTTTCGACATCATAGACCTTGGAGATTTTAACTCTAAGAGAAGCTAGGTGAAGGAAGTATTTTCTTTGTCTTCCCCAATGATTTTCTACAAGGTCTTTTGAAACTTCTAATTTTGTTTGAGTTTTTTATATTCTTCTTTGGTTATGTCTTCTTCACTATCCAAATTAAAAAAGGACGATCATGATTTATCTCTTCTTGACTTTCCCTTCTCTCTTGGTTATCATCTTGGTCATATTCATCAAAGGTAGTACTCCATTCTCTATTAGGCACATCTGTGTTGGGTGAGTCTTAATCAAAGAGGGGATTTTGAGATGTCTCTCCTTGTTGAAATTTGAGAAATCTTGGAGGTATTTCTGAATCATCGACAAGATATTGTTTACTTCTTGTGTGAACCATGAAAGCAATGTCTCAATTTGGTCAAAAGTGTTCCAATTGTTGAAAAAGGAATTTATGAATTGTCCAAATGCGTTTGTCCAAGTTGTGGTGAATGTGAGTTTGAATGTTTAAAGTGATTGATTCCAACATAAGAGGGTTAGAATTACCTGATAGTGAGCTAGGAACTAATAAGATTTGTTTAGTAAAGTGACAATGCGATTTGGGATCAATTGCCACAACCCTAAAGAACATGCAAGGTAGACTTCCAATTAGATTGAGAAATAGCGTTAGACAGACTAGAAAGAACAACATATTCCGACTGACAAGAAAAAAGGGTATCCAAAAATGTAATGTTTCTAAATCTAAAACATGTGCAAGTATCCTTTGTCCCACATGCAACTTACCAAGTGTGATCCTAGATTTGTCTGTTCTTCCTAAATGTGACTCTCTTTGCCAGATGTGATCTAGGATTTACCAAAAATGACCTTGTTTACCAAATGCAAATCAGTTTATCAAATGTGACCTAGGATTTACTAGATGCAACATTTTGATGGACTTTTTAGAGTTTGCCACTTTGTTTTGAAAGACGTGAAATTATTTTTTGACTCCAGGGTCTTTCTAATGAATTCTAGAGTGTTTTTAGGTAGCATAAATGTTTGTGACTGTCAAAATATTGATTTGTTTAGGGTGTTTTATCTTGTTATTTCAATTTTGACATATCAAGAATGTTATTTAAAATCCAAACACACCTATTCCCTAAACCTGTGGCAGAGCATGAAAAAAAAAATTTGTAGACTCAAGTACACACTCAAATGCTAATCATAATATGGCCATCACAAAGAATGCAATGACTCTATTCATGATGTCGTATTATTCGACTGCAAACACAAGTGAGGGAATGAAATGACAAGTATCTTGGGGAAATTACTATTTTCCTTGCACAAAGATTATTACCTTTTAGAGATGAATCAGGTGGTCATTACTACAAATTGTTTTATTTCAGGCATCCATTCACAACTTTCCCCCATAGAATTTCACAAGGAAAAATTGAGGCATATAGCTCTATGAGTACCTAGATGAGTGTATTCTCACAAGAAGGATTCAATTGGGTCCTCTCTACACACATCCAAGCATGTCCAAGCTGGAATGATAGTCAAAATTCCAAGGACAAAACTGATTACGTCTACTAAGATTTTGATATGAAGGAATAATTTTGATTATAATGAGATGGAAGGGTTGGCATTCATCTGTCCTCACTTGGGTTGTTCCCAAGATATTTTTTCCTTAACTGGTAGGCCCTCTAAAGTTAAAAGCAGTAAAGAGGATTGGTGGCTTAGGAGTCTAGATTTCTAATTCTTCACAAGGAAGAAGAGCATACTCTCCTATCCATGTCATTTTCTCCTATCAAACATGCCATGAAAGTTATTTCCCTTGAATTATGGAATTCAATTACTTAATCTCCCATCTTGAGTTTCTGATTTTTCAACTTGGTAAAAGAGAATAATCCTCTATTTGAATTAAGAACTAAATTCGAATTCAAAATTTAAGTTCCTAGAAAATAATTAAAGAAAACACTTTAAGCAATTGTGTTCATTTCACCAATTTCTTTTCAACAGTTAACTTGATGTTTGAGGTTCTTATTTCTCATGAAGGAAAAGAGAATACTTCTCTAACCAAGTTACGAATTAGAGAGAAATTGTGTTAAGTTCCTAGAATTGCAAAAAAAAGTTTAGTTGAATGCACAAGGAAACATACAAAACCACTAGTTATTAGTTTCATTTCATCTCCTTAGAAAAGGAAGTCTTTGATAGCATCCTAAAAGAACTCATTAGGTTTCTTAAACAATCAAATTCATCCAAAAACATGCAAATTCATCTGATTAGTCATAAAATTCATCAATCATATAAGTAAGCTAACCAAATGTGATCCTGGAATTTACCAAATGTGATCTTATTTCCTAAATGTTATCCAGGAATTACAAAAAGAGAGAAAAGATCCTAAATGCGATCATTTACCCTAAATGTTGTCTCGAATTCACCAAATGCGAGCCTTCACCAGATGCAATTCATGATTTACTAAATGTGATTCAAGATTTCTAAGATGCGATTTTTTTCTCGAGATGTGATCAATTGCTCCCAAATGTGAGTCTGCCTCAAGAACACAAAAAAAAAGGTCAAGGATTAGCTCAAAATTGAATAAAAATTTGGGGCTCTACCTCATGGTGGGTTCTATAAATGTGTGTGTGAATTATGTACCTACAAATTGCAACACAACACTTCAATATTTCATTGCATCAATGGCTAGAAATATGGAAATCAATTACAAAGCATTAGAAAACCATGGAAATTGACATATTGCTTCCTATCTAGAAAGAGTATGGTTTAAGCTATAAGGTTTCCCTCAAATTATGCATTAAATAAGTGACACATTTAGTCCTAGAATAGAATATTAATTAAGAAATTGAAGATATCTATCATGAAATTCATGCTAGCAATGATGCAAGGATTCATTAAAGAATAAATGAAAGAGTTATCTAATTATCTATTGAAATCATGAAATGAAAATGACAACATAAGAGTGCAATTAGAATTTTAAATATTGGGACCTATTGAGCAAAACATTCACTCCTTTTATGGAAGAATTGGAGAAATGAGTGGTTGAGATAAACTTGTGAGCAGAGGAGAGGATTGAATCTTTGGTGATCCATGTGAGTGAACTCTCATTGGTTCATGGATAGACTTTTCATGTGCAAGTGATGAGTTGTATTTAGAGAGTTTATTATTTCCCTTTTAATTAATTACTTTAGCCAAGGATTTAATTGGGTTGATTTTATTTAAATAGGCCAGGGTAATTAATTTGAGGTAGTGATGAAATCACTTTGATTTTAGGAGATTATTTTGATTTTTGATGAATTATGCCAATAATCGAATAGTTAGATTGACATAATTGAGAGTATGATCAAATTTAGGGAAAATAGGGTCTCTAGTTAGAATAGACCAAATTAGTGCGGTTATAGTCTATACTTTGTGTAGCATCATCCATGTTTATTATCATGGGGCTCTTTTCTTCTAAGACTTGGCCCTTGCCTGATTCGATTGGTAGGGAAATTTGAGCTAGAACTCGTGACAGTGCATCCTAACAACTTGCACATGTGAATTCTGAGTGGCTTACTTGATGTACTTATAAATATCTTTGTAACAATAAGATGTTGGGATTCACATCTCGACTTAGATGCCTCAGTATTTTTGTCCTATTGTTGATGAAACTTTGGAAGATGTCATGCTAATGTGGAACTCTTACAGACCCTATACAGGAATGTGATCCAATTCTTCAATTTCTTTGATTCAAAACATGAGGATTTTATTCATTTAGTAGGTGTCCAAATCAATTTGAGTGAAAAAGACTTCATTTGGGGCATTTTAATCTGTGATCATTTTCTTTAGTTTGGTTTCAGCATCAATCTTGATCTAAGTTTTTAATCTCTTCCAAGGTAGCCATAGCTAGTGAAATTAGTGGACAACCATCCTCTTAGACACTTGGTCCATTCTCAACTTAGTAGCATCCCATAAGTCTCTTAAATATCTATGACATGTATATTGATGTACTTTTGTATTCTTGGATCAGCAACAAGTTGGATGTGCACATATTTGAGTATGCCAATCACTTTGAGCTTTGTCTTGTCCAATTGTATTACTACCTAGATTTTCATCTAGGGGATGATTCCTAGTTTTTGTAAAATATACAAGAGTATGACATTTCATGAAGCTCCCAAATCAATCAAGCAATTGTCCATATTTTTCCCAAAAATATGCAGATTGAGAAGGAATGGTGGTACTTATATCTTGTCTTTGAACATTGTAGGGAATGCTTCTAAAGTATTGATATTAGATGTGGGTGCCCTCATGTTTCTAGACAAAGTACCTTGCCTTGAGTGATCTAGAGATTTTAAGAGTGCTTCCCTTTGGAGGGGCAGACTTGCAGCATGTCAAACATGGAGATGTTCCCCATTTTTTTCTTCATTTCCTCAACTGCACTGTCATTGTCAGTTGACCAAATTGATTTTTTGTAACCTGTGAACCTGTTTGGTGGGGATGATGCAGGGGCACTTAGACCCTTTGGGGTGTGTGATTTTTTCTATCTCGTGGGTCCAGTGGATTTGGTTTTTTTCTTAGGGTAATACTATTAGTTAAAGGTTCCTTTCATCTCCTCAGGTAGTAAGGGCTCTGGTGGTAATTTTTGAATGCATGAACCTTAGAGTACTCAGGTTCTCTTTCCTTTTCCAAAAAACCTTCTCAATGCTTCATTTCCACCAAATATTATGCCATCAACAAAAATTTCATCAATCAATGTTATGTCCTCACTTTTAGATTTTAGATATACATTGCTATTGTCACTTGTTCTTGTAAATCCAATCTGAATAAGATATGCATGCAATCTTTCATACCATGCTCATGGAGCTTGCTTCAATCCATACAATGCTTTATGTAATTTACATACCATTTCTTTACCTTTATCAGGTGAAAATCCTTCGACAGGTTGTTCAATGTATACTTCTTCTTCTAACACATGATTCAGAAAAGAAGATTTTACATCTATTTGATATACCTTAAATCCTTTCTAAGAAGCATATGCTAAAATTATCCTTACACCTTCAAGTCTAGCAACCAGTGCAAAATTTTCACCATAGTCTAGTCCTTCTTCTTGTGCATGCTCTTTGAAAACTAGCCCTCCTTTGTTTCTAATCACTTCTCCCTTCTCATTCATCTTATTCCTAAAAATCCATTTAGTACCTATTATTTATGGTAAATGTGGTCTTCAACCCAAAAAGACCAAACACTCAATAAACCATTAGCTCAAGGGTTAGTGATCATCAAACCAAAATATAACATTATGAAACTACCCTCAAAATTAGCTTAATGCTTCCTAGTTGAAGTGAGTTTGATTCTCAATAGATGGTCATCAGTTTGGCATTTGGAATCAATGACTAGGAAACTCCAAAATGGAAGACTCAAAACATGGGCATGATGCGTGAAATTGCATACTTTTTTGACGCAAGGAGGGATAGAAACTAGGGCCAAAGGCATTCCCAACTACCAAACTATCTTTCATAATACAACATGAAAGCTTTAAAATATAGAGAATGAGAGAAGGAATAAAAAATTTATATTATTGCATCAAACTTCATACATGTTGGGCTGTAAGGCCTTCTCGGTTACGGCCAATTACATTCAAAGTCTTTATAGAATATTTCTCATGCCAGTGAGGTCACAAACCCTCGATCCAAATCTTCTATCTAACTATTTCCTCTCTATCGTTCTCTCTATCTAAGAAGATATTACTACTTTTATAGAAAAAAGGCTATCAAAGAGGTCAGCCCAAAAATATCCTAAAGATCCAACATAGGAAATAGAAACAACTTAGATTTAGGTCCACACAAATCTCAATGAGAGACCCAAACATTAATTATGCTCTGGGTATTAAATGCATACATCAGCCACAAGATCCAACATCCAAAAGCCAACTCAGTGAGAAATACTACCAAAAAATAGAGACCAATGGGTGAAACTACTGAGCAGTCAAGAACAACCATCGAGACCCATCGGTGAAGGAAGCCAAAAAAGGTAACCAACCTCGATCGGTGAGAAACCATCTTCAACTGACCAAACAAGAGAAGTTACCAATAACTTTATCGAGAAGTCTCCAACAAGATATCAAACCCAAACAAACATATTTCTAGTTGATATAGGATTTCCAAGAACCCAAGATGCTCCTGCATTAGACACCTTAGGTTAAAGGAAATGATTCTCTGAATTATGAGTGTGGTACAACCTGAGTTGAATCCAAATTGGATTGATAAATCCATGTAGAGTCCTCAATCGGTCTTCTCTTCCACTTTACCACATATTTCATGTAATTCTTTCCTCTAGTGCTTTTGTCAATTCTTTCTTCCAAAATTTGTTCAACTTCTTCTATTTGTTTCTTAGGATAATTACTCAGCACTATCACTTCTTCATCAGGTTTATGATACTATTACAAATCATAAATGTTTAATTTAGGTGATATATCCATGTCATTAGGTAATTCTATCTCATAAGCATTTCTACTATAAAAATTCCTCAATATCTTGCAAGGACCAAATTTATTCATCTTCAATTTACCGTATGCTCCAACAGGAAATCTTTCTTTCTTCAAATGAACCATTAATTCATTATCAATCTCAAAATTATTATGTCTTCTTGATCTATCTTCACTATCCTTGTATTTCTGGTTACTTTTCTCTAGCTTATGTTTCACTTCCTCATGCAATGTTTTCATTAACTCAGCAAATTCTTCTCCTTCAGCACTTCTTTTCTCCTCTCCAGCAATATCTCTCAAATATGATCTACCTCTCAGTTGTATGCCAGTAAAAATTTGAAAATGTGTCTTTCCAGTACTCCTATTTGATAAATTATTATATGAAATTTTTTCTTGTGCTAACATCAAATCCCAATTACTTAGTTTATCTCCAGCTAAACATCTCAAAAATTTACCCAAACTTCTATTTACAATCTTTGTTTGTCTATTAGTCTATTGATGAAATGTAGAAATATACTTTAATTTAGTGTACAACTACTTCCAAAGTGTTTTCCAAAAATAACCAACAAACTTACTATCTCGGTCAGAGATGATACTCTTCGGTAATCCATGCAATCTAACAATCTCCTTGAAGAAAATATCTTCTATATGTATTACATCTGATGTTTTTCTATATGGTATGAACTGTGTCATCTTAGAAAATATTTCCACCACAAAAAATATAGAATCATTACCTCTTTCTATCCTTCGTAAGCCAAGAAAAAAATCCATGCTAATACCACTCCAAGGTTTCTTAGGAATAGAAATCAGTGTATACAAACCAATATTCTGACTTACTCCTTTTAGGACTTGACAAACTCCCCAACTCTTCACAAATTTCAAAACATCCTTATACAAATGAGGCCAAAAATACCTTTCCTTAAGCAAACTCAATGTCTTATCAATACCAAAATGCCCATCCAAACCACTACTATGTTTCTCCTTTATCAAATTGGTTCGCATTGATGCTCTTGGTATACATAACTGAATACCTTTGAACAACATGTCATCTTGATTGAAATAATATTCATACTTACTTGGTTGATTTGGAATAGGTTCTATGCACATTCTCCATGGCTCAGAAAATTTAGGGTCATTTTCATACAAATTCTTCATATCATCAAAACCAAGAACCTTAATTCTCATTTCAGTCAACAAAGATCTTCTCCTACTCAATGCATCAGCAACTCAGTTAGAGACTCCACTCTTATGCTTTATCACAAATGTGAAACTCTACAAATACTCTACCCATTTCATATGTCTCATATTCAACTTATTTTGACTACCGAAATATTGTAAAGCTTTATGATCAGTATACAACACAAATTCACTCGGTACCAAATAATGTCTCTATTTCTTTAGTGCTTGAAAAATAGCATATAATTATTAATCATACACAAATATTTCCTCTTTGTGTCATTCAACTTCTCACTAAAGAAAGCAATGGGTTTACCTTCTTGAGTCAACATAGCTCCTATTGCATTGTCACTTGTATCACACTCAACTTGAAATACCTTATTGAAATCAGGCAAGGCTAAGATAGGTAATTCAGCAACCCTCTGCTTCAAAGTCTCAAAACTTTAATCAGCTCCATGTGTCCACTTGATCTCTCTTTTGTATCCTCTCATTGTCTCAGTCATAGCATTACAAATAGAAATAAAATCTCTGATAAAATTTTGGTAAAAACTTGATAATCCATGAAATGATCTTACCTCATTGAAATTCTTAGGTGTAGGCCAATCAAGTATAGCTTCAAATTTCTTAGGATCCATCTTCAAACCATCAGCTGAAATCACAAAGCCTAAATACACAAGTTCTTATTTCATGAAGGAACACTTTTTCAAATTAATCAAAAACTTTTCATCTTCGATCTCTGTAACACTTATCTTATATACATCAAATTCTCTTCTATGGTCTTACTAAATATCATAATATCATTCTAGTACACAATCACAAATTTACCCAAAAATTTCTTCAAAACCTCATTCATTAACCTCATAAAAGTACTCAGGGCATTATTTAAACCAAAAGGCATATCCAACCACTCATACAAACCCTCTTTTGTCTTGAAAGAAGTCTTGCATTCATCACCTTCTCTAATTATTATATGATGATATCCACTCTTCAAATCAATCTTAGTAAAATATTTTGTTCCACTCAACAATCCATTATATCATCCATCCTTGGTATAGGGAGTCGATACTTAACTGTGATATTTTTAATAGCTCTTGAATCAGTACACATTTTTCATTCTCCATTCTTCTGAAGTGCTAACATAGTTGGTACTACACATGGACTCAAAATTTCTCTGATCAAACCTTTCTTCAACAACTCATTAACTTGTCGGTTGAGTTCTTCATTCTCGGTTGGTGTCAATCAGTGTGATGCCTTGTTTGGAAAACGTGCTCCAAGAATAAGGTCCATACAATGAATTATATCTCTCGTCCATGGAAAACCATTAAGTACATTATCTAAAATGATTTCCTTGTACTCGGTAAGAAAATTTTTAACTTCCTCAGGATTTTTATCTTTTATTTTCTCACTCATTTTGTTAGGAATCAAAGCATAAAAAACATCATTTCTCTTCAGATCCTTAAAAAATTGTGTACCTTGTGTTAGCCCTGTCAAAAATTTCCATGGTCCCAAGGTTTTACTTTTGTATTTGAAATTTTTTAGGTCTCTAGTTCTTAAACCTTTGGTTCATTTTCATGCAAAAAACCCAAAAACCCTCAGTCCGTAATGCCTGTTATATTTTTGAGTTACTTTTTGGGATCACTTAAATTACTTAAGTCTCATGTCCCTTAAGTCATTGTCGGCGAGGCCATCTTTATTATTCCCTAAGTCGTAGTGGGGTTTAATTTTTCCTAAGTTTTATGTCCCCAACATACTTTATGCTTTGCATCTGTCGAGAAGGTCTATCTTAATCCTACAGTGGGCGTATTTCATTGATCACGAGATGAAGACATTTTATGCTTCAAGGCATCAGAATGTGTTGCCACCTATTTATCCTAAGATTGTAAGGTTAGCATCTTTAAAGGCATGTAGCGGAAGGTTCGTGAACTGTGAGATTCTTTTCATCCAACGGTTGGTGCAAATCCTTGAAAGAAAAGATGCATGAAGGTTATTGATCAAGGCATCGCGACCATCTGCCACGTCGCATCTCAACTATTGGTAAAGGTAAAGAAGCTATGGTTTTATCATGTGATGGGTGTTAAGCATAAAAAAAAATATAATCTTTTTTTATTCTTCAAGGCTTCCTGATGGGTGGACACGTGGAAAGTGGTTGCATATAAGGTTGGCCTAAAGGCATATCAGTTTTAGATGATCCTGTGGCTGTCATTATTCCTTGATCAAACAGATGCATAGAGGATAACCATCAAGGCTTCATTCCTTTGTGATGTGTGTCTTTCCTAGGCTATGGGGTCTGCAGTTTGTTAGATTTCATCAGGACCGTCAGATCTTTTCAATCATGCGGTGGGAGCTAAGCCTCAAACAAAACATGTAGGGAGAATGAGTCTTCAAGGCTTAGCAATTGAGTTACACCTGTCCAGCCGGGTTAGTGGGACCTGAATTTTTTAAGCCAGGGGTGGGTTAACACAAAGTTTAGTTGATTTTCATTGGATGACCATCTCTTTTCCTTAAAGCAAAGATGCAAGGATGCTAGTCATTAAGGCATCGCGATGAAGCGATGCATGTCCAAATCTAATCGTTGGCTCGCGGGTAATTTAAAAAAGATCTATGGCTCTATTTTAAAGTTGATTTAAAGTTTAAACCTTGACCCCTGATGATGAATTTTGTGCTAGGTGTAGCCATTGCAGTGGATTTTCAAATTTAAAAATTTTTTTCACCAGGGTTTCAATGAGGTGAACAGTGTCGTCTTTTTGTAGAGCATTTAATTGATGAATTTGATCTTATAGGCCATGTTTGTATAGTTGTTGGATACTATGTGAAGGAAAGTTTGGTAGTTTTGAATACATTTATGTAGAGATTATCTCCTTAGTATTTTTGATTAGTTTATTAATCAGTTTAAAACCCTTGTTCTATCCTTTTCTTTTCTTTTCCATTAATGAATGGTCTTTTCTAGAGTTGTATAAGTGAAGATCAAATATGTTCTTAGGGTCCTGAGCTTTCAAGAAGGCTTAGTTAGTGTTCTATAGTTCTGAAGGGCTAAGTCTTGCCAATGTAATTAATGAAAACCAAACATTCTATTCATTGTTCCTTTGGCAGGGCATTGTTCTTCAGTTTCCCAAGATGGATGGTGGCCAGATTAGGTTCTTCAAATAGAATGGATCAAAGGAATGTTTCAACTTGCTGATGATAGAGCTGCTTGGTTGTTGAAATGAATTAAATTATTTTTTCATATAATATTTTAAAATTTATTAGTCCTAACCCTAAATTATCAGAAGCTTGTTGCATTCCTTGACCTATAAAGGGACTTTCGAGATCATTTAGAAGGGGCTCAAAACTTGGGGAAGTAACATAAACTACTTAAGTTGTATATTGTTTCTAGTAAGTATAGAAGATGTATATCTAGAGAGTCTCAATATAGAATATAAATTTGCAGATCTATTGTATTTTTTGAATTGGCATATCTTTTGAAATAGTTTGAAATATAAACTTGATTCATCATACTTAATACAATATATCAAATTTAAGTCTCTCATTGGTGCTTACCTCTTGAATTGTGAATTTTTTATTCATTGCATGGAATTTGTCTTTGTATATGTCATTAGTCCCTAGTTTTGGTCTAATATCAAATCAAATAATGCTTTGGATATGACATAGGTTCATTATGTTTGTCTACATAAGGATCCTATAAGAAGTGTTTGATCTGAGTTATTTGTATTCATGATTTTGAGTCTTTGACAATAGTTAGTTTCTATGTTTTGTATCTGAACTAGAGACATTGCCCAATGGATAAAGCATTGATTAGTAATTAGTATCTTCTATATTGATACATATCTGAGAGTTTTGGCTATATTTTTCCCTATTACAAAAGTCAAAATCATTTCAGTTCCTTTTGACTTTTCTGGTTGTTGGTTGTTTGTCCAGCATGGTAGTGAACGATGAACTACAAGTGATTGTATGTTTGAATTCATTTATGTGATGATCAACTGAGTTATAGATGCAATGATAAACATTAATCAGTTAATGTATTGTCATTGATGTCAACTTATTTTCTTATCATTTTGATGACAAACATCTACTATGAGTTAAAGATCTGGAACAGACAAATTTTATGTGATCGGTAAATGAATAGTTTTGTATACACTAAGTAATAGTAATAACCAAGTAAATCTAGTGAATACTGAGCATGATGATAACCGAGCTATGGATCATTGACACATCATGGTATTGACTGAGAAATTTAATCAAACTAAGGCCAACTAAAATGATGAGCTAGAAAATTTATGATTCCGAGGTAAATGATAAGATTTGTTATGATTATCAAACGGCTATGAAAATTCAAAGAAGATCAAACAAAGATGATTGACATATGTTTTTGACACAAATTTTGAGGAAGGTTTAAGTGGTAAAACCAATGATGGAGATTAAGAAGAAAAATCTGAAGGATTGAAATTAAATGAGCTATAATGTCTATATAAGAGACAAGTGCATTGTATGTACACACCTAATGTGCACACATGCAAAATTTATGCATGACTAATCAAACTAGTTGAAGATGGAACTGATCATTTCAGCAACACTGAGTGACAGAGGAAAGACCATATATCGAGCAGAACAAAGTATGAAGAATCAGCTGAACTAAAGTGAAAAATTTGATCATAGGTATTATGTACTTAGCATAGATCTAAAAAAATGCAAAAAAAGTTGTATTTGAATCAGATCATTACTGTACCATTTTAACCATTGCTACAAATAAATCTCTTAATTGAGTAGGATGTGAAAGTATTTATTATGACATTCTAATGAATGTTGAGTGTTTTCTTTTTGACCCCATAGTGAATGCATGGTCAAGGGAGAACTATTAGTGATAAATCCTCTAACCAGGTCACATTTAACAGTATGCATTGTAACCTTTAACAGGGTTGGAGCTTAACCAAGCTCACTTCAGAAGAGTGAAATATTTTTGGTTCCCTGTCCCAGGTGGTTTTTCCCTTAGCAAGGTTTCCACGTTAAAAATATTTGTGTTAATGTGTATGATTGTTGTGGATTGTTATTTTTCTTTACAGATTACTTTATTTGCATTGATCGGTAATCACAGTATTAATTTACTGATACTTGGTAGGACTAAAGTTTGAGATCACAGTTTACATTTCACCGAGTTGATTTAAATGTTTGAAATTTTTTTTATATACATCTTGGAGAATTTGGGACTGTAGGGTAATTGGGAGCTAATTGATTCACCCCCCCCCCCTTAGTTATCTAGTAGTGAAGAGTCAATGAATGAGTGGTTATCATTTAATATTTTCCTACCATTTATCTGTCGTTAAAATCTAGAGTTGAAAAGATGTGTAAAGAGTTGAATATTTATTTGGATTAGGTGTACCCACCTTGGTTTTGTAGATCCAGAAGTGCAGAGGGAATCCGTGTCCCTATAGTTGGTCCAGTTACCTTAAGAACTTCAATATTTGGAACTAACCACTCTTAAAATCAATCTAAGGTATATTGGAAGTTTTCAAAGCATAAACATTTTTAAACACCAACAAAATGGAAAATCTACAGGGGAGTTTACCTTTGAAAGAATAGAGTTACTCTTTTTTATCCCTTGGTTGTAATCCTTTTTCTTGTGAATTTCCTCATTTCAAGTATTCATATAAGCTAGTGTTGTATTTTCCCAACTTGTTTTGGGTGGCAACTCAAAGAAATATTTGTTGAAATGTTGAGTAATGCTTATTATTTTGTACACATTTTCTAGCATCCTGAAGTTGATTTGGAAGGAGGACTTCCAACTACTTCTAGAGATGGTCATCCTAGGAGAGAAAAGAACAAAGATAATCCATCTCCAAGGAGACAAGAGGAGGACAGTAGGAGATAAGATTCAATCTGATATAGTCATGAAGGGAATACATCTGAGTATGAAGAATCTCTAGACTTGGGATTGGATACATATGGATATTACAGTTCTCCTAATGAGAGAGAGGAAGAAGGATCTAAAACCACTCTCCCAAACTATGAAGATTCCTCTGAAGACCTTTATGAAGAGGAGAGACTTGCCAAAAGGCACTTGGCCATCACAGAACAAAACAAAAAAGAGAGGGCCAATAAGAAAAGACAAGATCATATCAAATATGACAAATTGAAAAAGAAATCATTGAAACATCAGGCAACAAATCATGCTGAAAAGCCTAAGAGAGTTGAAGAGAAACCTGTCATCTAACAAATTTTTAATACTGAAAGACCTAAGCATAAGGGAAAACAAAAGGTGACAGGAGTTGAAATAAATGAGCCTGAAATTCATGAGTTTCTAGATGATCAAATTTCTAAATTGGACATTGATCTTAAGAATGCTAGAAGGGAAAGAGATATTATAGCTAAAGAGCTCAAGAAAGAAGAAGTGGAAGTTGATGCTTTAGAGATGAAGAAGAAGGTTGATTCTCTCAGGAAATATACTAGGCCTTCTCATGCTGGTGTTGAAGTAGATGCAACATCAAATACCAGGGCATCTACTTATCAAATTTATAATCCATTTCAAAGGAGACTAACCCATGCAGAAAGGTACAAGCAATTTTCTTTTCTTGTATTCCTAGTTATCTTAATGCAGTTCCAAATGAAATTAGAGATAAACTTCCCAAATTTGTTGGAAATAATGTTATTACCTGTGAGGAGAATTTGAAGAAGTTTATTGATATGATGTATGACTATGAGATTGTGCATGAGGATTTATTAATGAAACCTTTTGTTCAGTCTCTTGTTGAGGATGCTAGGGACTGGTTTAGAGGGTTACCTTATGTTTCTGTGCAGTCTATGGATGAACTAAAGGGTTTTTTTAAGGTTCAATATGGTGATAAGACTAATAAGGGATTCTTGTTGAATGAATTTAACAATATCAAGAAAAATTCAAATGAGGGAGTTTTTGAATTCAATACAAGATTCCAAAAGGCTATGCATAGGATTTTTCAAAAAAAGAGGCTTGATGATGAAGTATGTCTTGCTACCTATTTAAATGTTTTTTATTCTAAAATGGGATAGCTTTTTAGAGACAAGAATCCTAGAATCATTATTGAAGACTATAATATAGTTGTTAACATAGAAATAAATAGAAGAGTATTAGGAAAAATGGTTAAAAAAGAATATAGGAATCTTATTAGGATCAATCAAAAGGAATTAGAAAATAAGAATAATGGAGCTCCCAATAATAATAGGTCATCCTATAATAGTTATAGTCAGCAGCCAAGGATGCAAAATTTTCCCTATACTACCCAATGGAAGGATGGGAAACCTATTCTCCCACAAAGGAAGACAATCCTAACAATAAGACCCATGATCTTCTGCAAAGAAATTATGTTAACATGTGTAATGAGGATTATTTGTGTGAAGCTTGTCACTCTCCACATAATCCTAATCATTGTGTTGTTTCTCTAAAGGTATATGCAAATGAGGAACAAGGAGAGGAGGAAGTTGATTTATATGATGATAGTGGTTGTGCCATGAACTACTCATTTCCATGTCTTGAAGTAGATTTTGTTGATGAAATTGAGAGTCGTGATGTCTCTGGCTCACGAAGCAGAGTAGAAGCATACTATCAACAAGTTTTTCTTGATGAAGAAGAAGAAGAATTTTATAACATAAGATATAATGCTCAATATAGTAATGAAACTACAGTATTGAGAAGACCCTCTAATGAGGAAATAGCATATATTATAGCTTATTTAGTTACCAAAGCAAGAAGTAATTATGATTTTAGAAATAGAACAGTTGGTGGAGCAGAAAGAAAACCGGTTACTTTTCTTTTCAAGGAGACCAAAATAGATAATAAACACCTTCAAGGAAAATCTATTGAGGGTGTAAGTAAGTTAAAGGTCAAGAATGTAAAAAATCAAATGGTTCAAACATTGTATATAAATTTCAAGAAAAAACACCATAAACAATTTTTCCCCCTCCTAAAATGGACAATAAGAAATCAAAGAAAGAAGAGCCAACTCTGGCCATTCAGGTTAAGGATGGTAATCTTGATATTGAGAAACAAACATTCTTTGATGCAAAATACACCCCTGTTGATATGGGGTAGTTGTTATCATAGATCACTATAAAAGTTCCATTTCTTGAAATGATGAGGATTGAGGAACATAAGGAGAAGGTCCTCACATTGGTAAATGGTGTTTCTTCCACAAGAATTCATAAACCAGAAGCTATTGAAAAGGTGAAAATGTACAAGATAAGTGAGAAAGTAAAGGAAAAGAGTCTGAAGAAATGATTTCAAAGATCCCTCAGATTTATTTGAATATAAATCATGTAAATAATCCCTTGGGAGATATGGATCCCTTTTTCTTGACTCTAGTTATTAATGGTAAGTTGCTAAAAATTTGCATGATAGATTTGGGAGCATCTAACACTTTTATGCCTGCAAAGATAATGAATTCAATCCGATTATAGGTTGATACTCCTCATGAAAGATGTTAGGAAATGGATTCAAGATAAATCTTTGTCATTAGAACTATTAAGGCTTTGCCTTATAGGTTGGTTTCTTATCCTGACAAAGTGATGACAATGAACGTTCTAGTGGTTGATATTTCTCCCTAATATAGGATTTTGTTATCTATAAAATGGAGTGCTTCAATGGGAGGAAGTATTCAATGTGATCTATCTTTTTTTCTTTCAATATTTTTGGTGACAGTGTCAAGGTTTCCCAAGAAAATAGAACTTCTCACATGATTGAGGAAAATGAAGATATTAATATGAATTGTTTTGTGGATACTGATATTGGATCTTTTCAAGTGCAGGATATAGGGGTTGAAGGAGGATTTCAACATATGTTGTTATTTAATGAAAAATCCAATTTGATGGAACACCATGATTTATGGACCATGTACTTTGATGGAGCAAGTTCTAAGGAAGGAGTTGGTGCAAGGATCTTACTAATAGCTCCTAGTGGTAAGACCTTCAAGTTTTCTTTTACATTGTTGTTTACATGCACAAATAATGTTGTAGAATATGAGGCTTTGTTAATAGGATCAATAATAGCCTCAAAACATGGAATAAAAAATTATTAGAGTGATTGGAGACTCTAACTTTATAATATCAGATTAAATCCTAATATGTTTCAAAAAATCAGAGGCTCAAGTAGTATAGGAATGTTGTTTGGGATGAATTGGAAAATTTTGATGCATTTGGTATTGATTGGATAGATAGAGGTCAAAAAAATGGTATATTTGTTAGCAAATATTGCTATAAGACCTGAGGATATCACATTTACAAGAATCTATAAAATAAAGATTCAATCTAGGCCTTCAATACCAAATAATGTTGAAAACTGAAAAGTTTTTGAAGATGACTTAGATATTCTAAGATTTTAAAATTGTGAAGCGGACTATTTAAACAAGGAAATGGATTTCAGTGGATGTATGGAAACCTTGGATAATAGAGATACCATTTTTTGGTAAAGGGGTTCTTCAATTGAAATCAAATAGAATTCCCAAAGGGCTAGTTATTCTTGAGAGATCTTTTGATAATAAAGACAAGTCTTTTTTTGCAAATAATGTAAGTAAGATTAAAGATTTAGAAGAAATAAACATAGGAACAACTAAGAACCCTAAGAATGTGTATATTGGTAAAAAATTATCTCCTAAAATCAGTAATTTATTGGTTGATCTTCTCAAGAAAAGAAAAAAAAAGGTATGTTTTTGCATGGTCATATGATGATTTGAAGGCTTATAGAGAAGATTTGTTTCAACATGAGACTCCTTTAAAGGAAGGCACTAAGCCTTTCAGAAAAGAATTGAGACCTATCAATCCCACTCTGGCACCAAAAATGTAGGGACAATTAAAAAGGATGAGAGATGCTTGGATTATAAAAACCATCGGACATTCTACATGGGTGTCAAATTTGGTACGAGTGAGAAAGAAAAATGGACATATCAAACTTTGTGTAGATTTTAGAAATTTGAAAGTGAATTCATTAAAAGACAATTATGGTTTGCCAAATATGGAAGCCATGCTACAAAGAGTTACTAGGTCTGAATTAATGTCTATGATGGATAGGTTCTCAGGATATAACTAAGTCATGGTTAAGGAGTTTGAATAATTTAAGACTGCATTCACCACACCCTAGGGTACTTATGTTTATGTGAGAATGTCTTTTGGCTTGACAAATGCTGGGGAAACTTTTAAGAGAGCCATAGATGTGGAATTTGTAGATTTCATAAAGAACTTTTTATTTGTTTACCAAGATGACTTGACAGCTTATTCTACAAAAGAAGATCAACATTGTGATCATCTTGAGAAGATTTTTGTTAGAGATTTGGAGTATGGGGTCTCATTCAACCCAAATTAATGTGCTTTTGGAGTCATAGAGGGAAATATCTTAGGACACATTGTGTCTAAACATGGAGTACGGATTGACCTTGAAAGGGTTGTTTCTACTGATAAATTCCCTCAGCCCAAGAATGTTAAGGGCATTCAATCTTTCTTTCGATAGGTAAATTTCTTGAGGAGCTTTGTTATAAATTTTCCAGAGATTAGTATCCCTATTTCAAAGATGATGAAGAAATGAGCTAAGGTGGAATGGAGTGAAGAAGCATCTAAGGATTCTTCAGGTATTAAACAAGCTATTAAAGATGCTCTTGTTTTAAGAACACCAAATTATGACAAACCTTTGTAGATTTTCTCCTTTGCTTCATACAATATTGTTGCTACAGTATTTTTACAAAATAATTTAGAGGTCTTTGAATAGCCCATTTCCATTTTCAGTAAGTCTTTACAAGCAGAAAAATTAAAGTATTATATCATGGAAAAGTAGACATATGCTCTGGTTAAAGTTGTCAAAGCTTTTAGGTGTTATTTGGTAGGAGAAACTATAATTTCTTATGTGCCTAGCGCTGTTGTGAAGGACATTCTGGTCCAAAGGGAAGTTTCAAGGAGGTGTAGATGGATAAACAAAATACAAGAGTTTAATATTGACATTCAGATCACAAAATTGGTCAGAGGCCTAGGACTTGCAAAGCTAATGGCTCAGAGAAATTTAGATGCAAATCATGTAAACATGTTAGAAGAAGATAAATAGCCTTATATTTGTGATATGTATTTTTGTGATTGGTATAAGGACACCATTGGATATCTGCAAAAAATTATATTACCTCCTGAAATGGATGAAAATAGGAAGAGAAAAGTTAAGTTGCATGCCATTAAGTATACAATAATACAAGGTCAATTATGGTGGAGGAGCAATGAAGGAATATTGCACAAATGTATAGACTATGACAAATCCAAGAACTTGTTGGAAAAAATGCATAATGGTGCATGTGGGGGCCATTACATGGCTAATACTGTTGCACATAAAATTATGAGGTCTATTTTTTGGTGGCCTACTATCTTCAAGGATGCCCACAGTTATGTCAAAAAATGTGATGCTTGCCAGAGATTTGTAGGTAAGCTTAAGTTTAGTGTAAATTTACCTTTGAGGCACCTTTCACAAAATGGGGAATGAATTTCATTGGAGAGATTCCTAACAAGTCTAGTGGGGGTCATTCCTAGATCCTGATGGCAACAGATTATTTTACCAAGTGGGTTCACTAATACATTTGAGGTCATTTTTAGACCATTATTTTCGACCACAGACCATTTTGGCTTGTGATGTTCTCTTTTTTTTGTTTATGTCCCAATTTGGTCTAAATTTTGACTCTAGTTAAATTTATTGTGGAAATTTTGACCAAATCAGGATATAAACAAAAAAAAAAAAAAACAAACAAATGAACTCACTTCATTTTGTTTTAGGTGTAGGCAGGAGGAAGGGTTTAACAAAGTCATTTTGTAGTAGATGGCCAGATTGTGAAAATTGAAACTCATTTTTTACCGAAGCATTCGCGGGTGGGAAGAGGGATTGACTATGCATCTAATATTGTTATTATAAGTCATTGTTTGCTTGAAATTATTTTCTACATTGTGTATTTCAAGTTCTTTCTCTGCTATTTTAGATAGATTTTTTTATTCTCTACAGATTGATTAGGGTTATTTTTATAGTCGCTACCTTGGCATTATCCATCCCATTCGATACCTTCCTCCATGTGTATTCTTCAATTCTATCTCCTTCTTATGATCTTCTTTTTCACCTCCCCCAATTGTTGTAGCCCTAGATTTGATGGGATATGTTGATGTAATGGGTGAAATTGGGAGAATGGAGTATGAATGTCGACTAAGTAACATCACCCATCAAACACAACTTCCATCAGCAATTACTCCCATTGACTGGTCTATGCATGCGGAAGCGTTAATAATCAAAAAATTTGTACAGTGGTAACAACAAAGAGTCGAGCTACCAATTGAAGATGAGAGGATTATGATAGGGAAAAGGGAGGAGACCCTTCAATAGACATAGACTGAAGTCAATAGCCAAATGCACTAATAATTGGAAGTATAGTCACATTAAATCCGCCATATATTTTTGCACTCAATGAAGATAGAAAGAGATTTCATAATGGAGAGAGGGAAGGTTTGAGGTCTGTGTGTATCCACCTAGTGCAAACATAGCCATCATCTGATGACTTCCCTTCTATGCATAATTTCAGTATTTATAAGATATTACAATATTTCCTTATCAAGAAAGATGGAAAGAGCTACTGATCTTCTAGAATATAGATGCACAATATTGATGTCTCATGAAGTCCCCTTAGCAATAAGACCCTATTCTTCCTTTATTTTTGCAAGCTTTTTGACCAATCATACCCTTTCTATTTCAACATAAATCTTCCCAATAGAGACATTATTCAATTCTTTGATGAGCTCAATTTGTGTATCCCAGTCATGTGTTTCATCAAAATACTGAATTTCTCTCTGGACCATGGTAATAGTTGCCTACTTTGCTCACTACTAGCATAGAGCTTCATGACCAAATGCACATGTGCCTCCTGAAAGATAGCCTTGAGTGCTATGGTAATTCCTAGAGAGGTTGGTCATGATCTCAATCTATAATTTGACACTCTTATCATCCTCCATAGTCACCGATATATTTTTTGCAATAGATTTACAAGCCATAAACTCCCATGTACCCTTATCTATGCAATACCTGATTTTACCACACTGCATTTTGTGCTTCTCTCACATATATTGTAAGAAATTTGTTAGTACTACAATTATTTTCTTTATTCAAAAACAACATCATCTTAATTTGAGAATAAACCAATGATAAAATGATAAATTGTGACCATCTACAACTTCAAACACTTTGCGGTATCAATAAACTCTCAGTTTCTATCACAAACCTCCCTTTTAGATATTGTGTAATACTCACAGTGATTGCAAATATTTTTTCATAGGGTTTGT
>MU223225.1:11621162-11653313 GCA_018584345.1 Thuja plicata
CAAATATTTTCAATTTGTGGATCCCTAGACTAACTAGAGATTTGTAATCCTTAAATCCTCCTTGTGATATAATTAGCTTTTATAACCGCGATATCACCTGAAGTTGCAAATTTGAAGTAAAACTTGCGACAACATAATCTAGATCTGGAAATTGGGAAAGTTTATAATTTTATACACCCTTATTTTGTATCACTCTGTAAATATAATAATTGACTAGGTTCTCCCAATGTTTGTACAATATCATATATATCTCTTAATCTTAAAGTAAGAACTTATATATTAAGATCAGGATTAGAAGTATGACACCAGACACATATCTATGCAATGTTCTTCATCAAGAAGGTTTTGGGAATTGTCTTTAGGTTTTACAATTGTGTCCCTTTGGGTGACTAAACTGGATTGACAAGGGTGTATTAGACCTTGTATTAGATTAGTTATGTTACTATGGTAAAATAATCTTGACTGAAACTTCTCATTCATTTGAAAAATCAAAAGTTCGTATATGGGACAAGTATGACTTATTGATTTGGTGTCTAAATTTCAGATTTCCAAGGAGTTATCATACAACGCTTGGTTTTTCTATATGATGGCCTTCCTTGTTCATGTCCAAGTCTCAAGAGAACATTGAAAATTTTTTAAAATTGTTCTTCAATATGTCAAAGGAACACTAACCTTCAACAGAGTTTATTAATGCTTTCCAGATTCCATACTATTATATTTTATTAATATGTTGAAAGTATTACATTTTGAGCACTCTTTATCCAGAGAGTGCAATAGGCACATAATATGCAGATTACAAAATCCATGTTTTACCCGGCGATGGCCATGAAGGCTCAACATCTAAAATTAGATTATATGCATATGTGAAAAGGAAGCTAAGCACATAACTACAATTGATATATGTCTGTGAAAACTATTAATAGAGGATACAAAAACCTAGGTCAAGCTACTCAATTGAGCAAAACTAGAGTTTACAATGAGCAGAGAGATTGTGGGCAGATTTAGGAATATATTATCCTTTACATTGTAAGAGAAAACAAAAACACGGGAGAGAAAAAACCCTTTAGAGTGGGTTTTCTTCAACACCATCACTCCTTCACCTTTGTCACTGGCCTCTCCTCTGTCTCGGCACATCCACAAACACTGCACGAATTCTTTCTTCTTTGCGGGCTCGAGCATCTTTTATCAGGGCTTTGAGTTGCCCCCATTTTTCATGCACATTCCTTTGGTAGGAAGATTTATCCACTTTTCCCCACCACCAAAGGAAAGGGAATCTACCATATTTGATTCCATCATTTCAATTTTCAAAGCATTCGCTATAATCGTGACCCACTCCCAGATTTTCCCACTCCAGAAGGGATTCCAATCCTAGCAGTAATTCCTTGTCAAAAAGGAATTTGATTATCCTCTTAACATCCCTTTCTTCTTCTCCAAGTTGGAGGGCCCAAGCTATAACCAGTAAAATTATATCCGCATTTAAACGCCTTTTTGCATGGCATTGTTGAAACTGGGTTCCTAACACCTCCAATATAGTGTCTACTATCATATCATCTTTCACATTCAACAGACCCAATATCCTGGCCTTGCTTTCTGGCCCCTCAAAATATTTATGTTGTTTATGGGTCCACACAACAACCGTTGCCTCCATGATTTTAACCTTCAGTAGAGAGTTCTTTCTCTTTTTAAATAAACAGTGATGAAGGCTTCCAAAAGAGAGCTTTTTAAAACATCAAAAATGGAAAGTGTAAGGGTGAAGGTACCCTCACATCATCTCCTACATGTTTCAATTGCATCATTTATTAAGAGGGATCCATAAATTTCTATACACTGCATAACTTTACTTCATTCCATAACATCCCAAGCACGTTCCTACTCATAAATCGAGCATTCCTGACGCCATCTCACTTATGTCACTTCATCATAAGTGTCTACTTGACACTATAGTATAGTAATCTCCCATCATTTGTCTTTGGATTATTCACCTTCATCTACAAACTTAATCATTATATAAATTTTTCTTGCATATCCGTCATTTAAGAAAATCGCAGGCTACATTGATCACTTTATATTAGCATTACACATGCAGTCATAAAATGAATACATATCGCATAGTTCCATGTGCATATACAATTAGAGAGTGATAAAATCATTAGTGAAAATTTCAAAGCATGCTAGATTTATATTGTTTAAGGTTATGGCCCATTTTGAGACCAGATCAGCCTGCATATTCCCTTCTCTAAACACATGACTTATTTGGAAGTCTGGGAGAGAATGGATAATAGTAGATATTTCCTTCAATATATTTTGGATGTGCCAAGCTTTCATTTTACCATTTTTAATGGCATTAACTATAAATTTTAAATCACCTTCCAAATGAGCTCATTGCAGATTTAACTTCTTAGCCATCTGAAGAGCCAAGAGAGTTGTTGAAGCCTCTGCAACATTATTAGTTCCATCTTTTAATCTTTGTGCCGCTAAGGCCACAATATCTCCCTTCCTTTGGTAAGCAATGCTTGTCCCAAAAAAATTCCATACTATTATATTAATTATGGTTGGATTGGATTAATTGGTAGACGTCTATAATGAGAAATATGTTTGATTCTTTACTCTCGATCAAGAGCAATTTCTTGGAAAACTAAGTATAACCTGCAATCATCACAATCCATGAGACTGAGTTTAGATTGTGCATTTTTTCAAACAGTTTGCATACCTCCATTATGCTTCCACATTTTGCATACATGTCTATTAGGGCAGTCACAAGTACAACATCTGATAAACATTTTCTTTTGATTATTCTTTGATGGATTTCCATACCCTGTCCCAAAGCACCAAGCTTACCACAAACTGGGAGGATGCTAGCTAAAGTTAATCTTGACCATTCATGGCCATAGTTGCATTGGTGTATGTGCACCATACCCGCCCCCCCCAAGAAATAACTCATGTACCATGAGTACCATGCTCCATAGTTGTTGTGAAAACCTTGATGATCCGCAACAAAAGAATGGACACTTGCAGACAGATTAATATTATATGGAAAACGAGAGGAAAATAGGGAAAAGTTGTCGACTTACCTTACATATCTTTTTGCATCTTAAAATTTAGATATCATTACTATTACATCAAATTCTCACTTATGTACCTTACATAAAACAAAATCAAATCCCCATTTCTACCCTTTACATTAGTCCTTTACACCTTTGCCCATTATAGCAATTTCGCTCACAAAAGTTCAATATGACTCAATGAGTCCCAAATCACTTTAATAGCCCAATTACATTATGAAATGGCCCTATAGGCCTCAATTGACCACATGTTTTCATGGATCTTTCATATGATCCTATAGGTGTTCCTTTGGTTCTCAAGTGTTCCTACAGTAAGAAGGAACATGGATTTTTTCTCCAAAGGTGCTTGTTCTGCCACGTATTTTATAAAACTGAACTGATTATGCAATGTATTTCGAATAATTGCTGAATAAGTCATGTCTTTGTGTTAATAGAACAAATAGCGGAAGACACAGCATGATTAGGAAAAAGGAGCTTTATGATGGATACAAAATTGGATATGGAAGGTATAGCCATAGGCTACATTATCATCAGTTGGTCAACTATGATCGACAACACATACAATTTAGAGATGCAAGTACAATACTTGTTGGCGAATGGGTCATGTTATGTCACCCTCCACAACCAACTGATACATAAATTAAAACTTATTTTTTCAACATGTATGGAGGAAATTGACCACCTCTACTTGAAGCTTCTCTCTCACAAGAATTGAGGGTAGCTATACAGGGAACCACTATTATCTGGAATCAAGAGGAATGGTTGAATAATCATGCAGCAATGATTCACTATTTCTTTGTGAGACCATTTCTAGTTGATAATTATGAATTCCCAGATGATTTTAGTTTTTACTCGCATTTTTTTAAAGTTAGCATTTTGTCCACTCAAACTAATCTGATAAATCGATGGTTTGTGAGACATTTTAGTCCGTACAACCAAGATCAATTTTTTGAACTTGAATGGTTGCATGCTTGGACAAGGAAATGTCAACCAGTATGGATGTTTGCAAGGTTTCAAGAATCTCAAGGACAAACTTCACCCAACTCACCTCCTTAACCAATGCTACATGTTTGGCATGCTCTCTATTGGAAAGAAGAGACACCTGAACTGTCACTTGATGATGTATTGTGTGAAATATATATTCAAGAATGAGAGAACACATCCAACATAGAGGAAGGAGAATATGATCCTGAATGTGAATCTCCCTGATGCTTCTATATTTGTTGGAGACTTTGATGAACGCTATGCAAGGATTGTAATGGAACTTATATTTTCATGCTATGATTGTAATTGATGATGATGCAAGGATTGTAATTGATGACTATGATTTTTGATAATGAATTTAGACTCATTATTTTAATGGATGATTGTTGTCACAATGTTGGTTTTCATAATTATACCTATCAAACTATCGATCTCTTGATAATCACTAATACATTTGATAACTCAATGGAGGTAGGGCATGACCCGAACCTTGTTAGGGAATAGACAATGATCTTGATGATGGATAGAAAGTTTTGAAGCTGAGATAATTGGTTTGTGTGAGTGTTTTATATTTGAGACAATATTTTTGAAGAATTATGGAATGTTGTGAAGGAGATTTATGTGTAGATCATATGAGATCTAGAGGAGGTGCAAGATTTGATTGTTATAGGTGTCTTCTTTCCTTGAATTGTTTCTCGAGATTTCTCTTATCTTTCATTTCAAGAGTTGTTTGTGTAATCTATCTCTATTGATTATCTTGTTAAGGGTTTCATTTGCGAGTCTAAGGAAATAGTTATCTTTTCTATGGTTTTTAAGAAATCCTTCTTAATCATATTAGATTTTTTAATTTAAGATTTTGTTAAATCTATATAATAATCTCGCATACATGTGTCTTTTTTTTCTTGTATATGGGTCTTTGTGCTTGCAGTCCTATACCCATATTAACTATGGTTAAGTTTGTGATAAAGTTTAATAAATCCTAAGTAGGATTTATTGTCTCTTAAGGGTTATAAACTTTTTCATTTATGTTATACCCTAGGTAGGGCTTCTTGTAATCCATATTAGTATAGAAAAATTCCTATGTTATTTCCTACCTCGGGTTCATTTTGGAATTATATTTTCTTTTTTCAAACCCTAGTTTGAAGATGAGTCAATCTGTTGTATATGGGGTCTTTTATGGTTATGAACTTTTTTTTGTCTAACCCTAGTTTGAAAATGAGTCATTTGTCCTATTTTCTTATATACTCGGGTTTTGTATTGATACCATGTATAAGGGTTCTTTGTTTAACTCTAGTTAAATCCATGTTGAAGTTTTCTTATACTCGGGTTCTTACAAAAAGCATTCATTATGGATACTTGTTTAGTTTGAAAAGAAAGTTATGAATATGAAGTTGTAGAAGACTTACATGACATTTTTTGATCAGGAACATTATATATATTTCATTTGGACTAATCTGGATTATTTCATTGGTGCAATTTAAGGAAATTACATGTCAACTATGATATATTACTTTTCTTTTGGTACTGTAGATAAAGTGTTTGAAATGCCAATACATGTGTGAGCGGTATGATCGCATGATGGATCTGAATGTGGAGATAGAAGGAAATATTGAATCTCTTCAACATGCACTTGCACAATTCACAGTTCCTGAAATATTGAACGGCAAGAATAAGTATAAATGTGACAGGTTAGTCTATATTAAGTTCAGATCAAGATATTTACCAGTTTTACTACAGTCATCCTTTTAGTCCCATATGGTTCAGTCCCAGCTAGTAAGTATAATCTATTCCTTTTGGTCTTTTATTTAAATAAATGAAATAGATCTTTTTTTTACTAGCCAAGCAAAGTAATAAGTGCCCTTCAACCTTTCCATCACCCTGTAACCCTCATTCTAGGCCTAATTAGAACTCCATTTACAAAGAAACTCATACACCCACTCACTCCCAGGATTCAAGGCCCTAAAAAATTCTTATAACATGGTTCAAAACAATTGATTTTCAACTTTTTTTTATTAAAAATGATCATCTATGCTCCCATTCATCAAACCCCCCTTTTAAGGTACTCTAACCTAGGGCTTTACCAACTAGACTCCTCCAGTCACTTCTAGAACCTTCTAGTGGATCCAACACCATAAATTAAGTATATTATGACATTCTATGCCATAAAAAGTATCCCTCATGTGGATGGAACTCTTAGACCTTGACTGGTCCAACCACCATGCACCCCAAATCAGCACTTTGTCTCCATCAGAGCCTACTCAACACAATGAAGAATTAAACATCCTCCTGTCTAAGGCTGAAATGAAGATGTACATGACTCCTTCAAATTACTTCATATCAAGTCTGCTACAACTTAAGATATTCCAGTGCATATGCTCTCCATTTCAGGTTGTCAAAACTTGAGAAATTGACTATCTTCTAGCTGTCAGTTTTTTCTCATGTTTGAACTTTAGAAACATATCCTTTATATGCATGGCTCCAACAGTCGGAGTCAATTTGTTTTGTTTTTGACATTCTGATTATTTTGGAAACCTTGAATGTCGTTGGAATTACAAAAGTTTCTTTCAAAAAAAATTATCTTTGAGAATGAAGGTACTGATGTATTGTCAAGTACTTGTCATTCCAGATAGTAACTAGAAGAGATTCAGGGTGACCATGACATTTGGAAGAAATTCAAGATGATCTAAAAGAGAATTTATTCTGTAAGTCACTCTTTGTATGCATATAAATCATATTTTGTAGTGAATGTTGATGTGAAGAAGATTAACTTAATGATAGGGGCTTATGGGTTGGTTGAGTTTTGCACACAGTGTATGCTACATTTTGTTCGAAAGACGCCATCTCCAAGAAACAATCTCATCTTTGTTTTGGGATATTCAATCATGGAAAATCATCTCAATTGTATCATTATCAAGCACCATTTGGAACCAATATAACCTTGTGTGCCTAACATTCCCATGAATGAGAGAATTTCAATTCAACTTACCTATATTTGTGTTAAACATTAATGTGAGTCTAATTATTCACAATTCATTTGTTGTCTATGACCTTGTGTACCTAAAATTACCATGGATACTTTTATTTTGTCTACTGGAAAAGTGAAAAAGAAGAAATCCAATGGCCCACCATCATTTGGAATTGTTCTAGTGTTTACTTTGAACCTCTAGTCCCGTGGACTTACCTTTGGTCACCTAGAAACATTAATTTAATTTATTTCTATCTTTGGTCACTGGGGCATCCTCTTGGTCTAGTCTTAATTTGTCTTCATTGTCTTCTTTGTTATTTTGAAAACAATTCAGTTGCTGCCATTTTGACATGGGATATGTCTTTTAAGAGGGCAAATGTTATCTTTGCATCAACTTTTCCTTCAAAAATAGGAAATGCAAAGTTCACTCTTACATCAAAGGGTACTAGATCCTAAAAGGGTTTGCTTGATGAAGAGGTGGATGTTTTAGGTGTAATCTTTGAAACAATATTGGAGAAGTGTGTTGTCATCATCTGCCTTTGGTTGAGAAACAATTTGAAATGATTTTGTCATCTTAGATTGTTTGAACTGATAAGGAAGATATATTGAAAGTTGTGTATGGAAACTCTTTTCCATGTGGCTTAATCTCATTCAATGGGAAATACATAAACATAACAAATTGCTTTGATAGCATTGATCTAAATTTTAGTGGAAATCTGGCAGACAAATATCTTAATTGCAGAAACTTGATGTGTTATAAAATAAATGAATAAAAAATAAAGAAATAAACATAATAAATACATATAATAGTGTGATGTAAATGGTGCTTTATTTGAGCCAAGGGTAAATTTCAAGAAGATAAGTGATCTCTAGGAAGATACACAAAGCTTGAAATTTTTGATTATTACATTTAGATGATAATTTCTTTTTGAATTATTTCTTGCAAGTAATGAACAACTAAACAATAGAAGATTGAGAGATGCACCTTAGAATCTCAAATGTAATTTGACATGTACTCTCCAATTACCTTAGGGGGCTTCATGACATGAAACTCATGAGTCACAAAATGTTGAATTTAGGAATTATTATATGTTCATGTTTCATGGTTTGGGATCCCTTCAGAATGGTTTTATGGGTTTAAATTTTTCCAGGTAAAATGTATGCTAAAGCAATCACTTTGGTGGGTCTAGAGCACAAGTCAAGATTTCTAACATAATAAACCATATTAAACTCTGATCAATAGTGGATTTGTGCCCCTAACAAGGTGTCGTTATAGTTTTCTGGTATTTTCCAATATCTTGTCCTAAACTGCAATTTGTTCTGTAATGTCCCTGAACTAGAATGGCTGGAAATATATGATTTTTATAAATTTTTGATTTTTGGAAATGAAGTAAAAGAACATTAACTAGAAATAAAAACAAGTATTCCAAACCCTTAATATATATGGATTGACATGTTGAAGTATGCTCATAGTTGGAGCACACTCAGCAGCTCCCAAGGGAATATCTCCCTGAGCATAGAATATATGTACTTCACTACATCTGGATTTACTTATTGAAGCTTTCTCATACTTGGAGCACACTCAGCAGTTCCTAGAGTGATTTGAAAATGGGGTTGCTCAGTGTGATAATGTTGCATCTTTACCACTCTATTTTTTCTGTTGTTTTGGATTCACAGACATTTTAATGAAATGGTTCTAATTCAAATTTGTATTTAGAAGATTTCTCAATTTTCACTGAATGAATATTTCTCCTCAATCATGAAATGGACATTTTTCATGAAATTTTTTTATTTATGTGTGCTTCGTCTTGCCCTTTCTAGTGAACCGGTTAATAGCATGCGGTGGTTGTAAGTTGAGCTTAGAGTGAAAGCATCATAATTCTGGTATTTCATTTACTATGTGCTTCACTTACAGTATTATTCTTGGACCTGCAAATCTTCGGGATGACAAACTATTTTTTTTTGACCACCCTGGCATTGTGCCAATAACTACAGCTCAAGTATGTGAATTATCCAAAGAATTTTGAAGTCAAATTTACTAGTCCAAAATAACACAATTCATATTGGATGAATTTTTAGGTAGCCTGAGTTTCATGATACTCTAATTTTATCTTTCTCTATAATAATAGCCATATTCTCTCGATGGAGGAAATTTTTCACTAAATTAATTCACTAAATTTTCTACTTAAAGTCAAGAAGAGATGGTTTGTTGTCAATCATCATTGAATCATACTCCCTTTCCCACCACAAATTGAAACTTATTTCTAAAAATGAGCAAATAGAATTAAAATCACTTTTTTACCATCACTGTAAAGTCTATGCACATATTATTTAAGTATCGTGGGCATTTTTGAACTCAAACCATGGTATGAAACCGTGCTTCTGCCCATGTTTTCCCTATTAAGGATCTTTATTATCTTGTATATTCCATTTCATACTGATGTAGAAGTCTATTAAGTCAGGGATCCTTATATTTTTTTATTCTTATACACATGCATAAATTTAATAAAATAATCCTTTCTTATTTTCTTCTAAGAAATTACTAATCAATATCTCATGTTTCTCATGCATGTATAGTCAGTTGTAAAACTTTGGACACCTAGAGGTCCGCCATCATTGAGCCTGTCATCACTTATTTGTTGGGTGTAAAGAAATAAAAATCTAGATGTAAATCAGTTGCATGCCAGCATATTATCCACCAAACCTTCCATCTTTATGTAATATTTTCTTCATTTGTCTTTTATTATCAGCTAAGTTTCTAGGTTCTGCAAGAATCCTGGTTAGATCTCAACTGGTCCATACTAGGTTCTGTTCATGAATCAGGGTTTGGCCCCTCTTTTCAAGTGATGTTCTGTTAAGGGTAGTGGAAAAACTAAATTTCTTTAACCTTCTTTTTGGTGGGGTGTTTGCAGATACCATGGTTATGTTAGTCTTGAAAATCATAAGCTATTGTTGATGTATTTAGAGTTTTTTCTTCTAACATCCTTTCAACTGTCTTAAGTGTGAGGACCATTCTGATTAATCTGAAATAATGGGTAAATATGGCTTAAATGGTTCCTACAATAAAATTTTGGATATGGCATCTGTGAATACATTGTTAGATTAATCAAATAAAAAAGCAGTAGCATGCTAGACTAATTGAATCAATAAGGCATCACAGACAATTGTGAAACCTGCAAGTGTTGCTTGCTAGGATGGACAAGAAGCCATCTTGAAGGTGTAGACTTCAAGGATCAAACCGGGGGAAGGACAACCACCTGGGAATTCTTGAGCGAGAATTTACAGAGAGAATGAAAATGATAATTCAATTGATAAATGAATTGATATGATACAAATCACAATGATCTTTCTATATATAGGTAAGATGTGGGAGCAGATAGATAATTTCCCAAACAGAAAACTAAAAACAACCTAATTTTTAAACATTAATTATAATCAGATTGTTCCCCATTTCCTCCATAAACTTCCTTTTGTGAGTTGTATCACATATAACAGCCAGGTCATCCAGGAAGGTACTAAACCCTTCTTGGGATAGCCACTCAATCAAACAACATTCAACTATGTCCATACTCTTGACAGCAGTGTTTGGACCTTTGAGTCAAACAATAGAATTGAACATCTCTGAGAGTGTTTTCAACTTCATTTGGCTACCATTGAGGGATATTATTTCACTATTATTTGTGGAAAAATATTTCTCGGTGCAATTGAAATCAGGTGGTATAGCCATCTAAAGAAACTAGTTTACTGTCCAAAATGGCCCTCCCTCATGCACCTTAAATATTGTTGGCCCAGGCAAACAACCTGAAGTCCACATGGATAATTGATACATGGAAGTTTTATTTATAAGGGAATTAATGAAAGTTAAAAGCTTTGCAACAAGAGTAGTATCAACTGTCAGAGCAAAATCCGCGTCTCCACAATGAGAGTTAAACAGTTGTTGATCCACACTTAATAGTATAGAAAGCTTGGCTCAAGATTCAAAAGATTTTGGATAAAAAACATGAAGTAATTCACCATCAAAATCTGCACCAAAATCTCTTGAATCTTGAGCCGAGCTTTCTATACTGTTAAGTGTGGATCAGTAACTATTTAACTCTCACTGTGGAGATGCAAATTTTTCTCTAACAGTTGATACTGCTCTTGCTGCAAAGCTTTTACCTTGCATTAATTTCCCTTATAAATAAAACTACCATGTATCATTTATCCATGTGGACTTCAGGTTGTTTTCCTGGCCAGCAATATTTAAGGTGCATGAGGGAGGGTCATTTTGGATAGTAAACCAGTTTCTTCATATGGCTATACCACTTGATTTCAATTGCGCACTGAGAAATAATTTTCCATAAATAATAGTGAAATACTATCCCCCAATGGTACCTGAATCAGCTAGTCAAACTTTAGATAGACATTTGTCTGACGTTTGACATAAAATGGTCTATTTATTGACCAGTATGTGTCAGAATTTAGTGTAATGGTTTTGGCATCCTGGTCGGATAGGTCAAACATTTCGACAGACATTGGTCTAACGTTTGACACAAAATAATCTATCTATCTACCATTCTGTGTCGAAATATAGTGACATGGATTTGGCATCTTGGTTGGATAGATCAAACATTTGGATAGACATTGGTCTAAAGTTTGACACAAAATAATCAATCTATCGACCATTCTGTGTCAAAATTTAGTGTTGTGGGTTTGGCATCCTGGTCGTATAGGTCAAACATTTTGACAAACATTATTCTAAAGTTTGACGGATAAACTTTTCATTTGTAGATATTAATTTTGACCAAGTGTGGCATATAACATTCGACCTTAAGTACGTTGTATCAAATGTTAGATTGTAAAAATAGCGACGAAATCATTTGTGGATCGTTCGACCAGTATTAGTAGAAAATTAGACGAAATAAAGGTCAAAAATTAACCTCAAATGTATTAGTGGTTGAAGCAATTCCCACCAAAAGAGCCACTAGTAAAGTTATGATTGATTTTATGATGCAGAATATCCTCAATAGGTTTGGTTATCGTGAACCTATTCTGGTAGATAATGAAATGTGTTTCAGATCTGAAGAATTTAATGACTTCTTCCAGTAGTATGGGATCCAAGTTTCTTATTCTTCCCCATATCACCCACAGGGGAATGGTCAAGCTAAATCCAGTAATAAGAGCCTGATAAAGATTTTGAAAAGAGTGTTGGATAAGAATAAAAGGGCCTGGGAATCAAAGTTGCAACATGCACCATGGGTTGATAGAGTAACACTGAAGAAGGCCATTGGTTGTGCACCCTTTGGTTTAGTGTATGGTATACATGCTAGGTTGCCACAAAATAACCTATTGCAAATATATAAGTTTATCCAAAAATATGATGAGGAATTGGATGATGAGATGGAGATCAGAGTGGAAGATTTCATACAATTGGATGAATCAAGAAGGGAAGCACATGACAGGAATGTTAGCTTGCAACTTCAATGTAAGGATCTGTATGACAAAAGAACCACTATAAGAAGCTTTGAAACTGGTGATTTGGTCTTGATGTGAAATAGAAGATTGGAGAATAAAGGAAAATAGAGAAAATTTCATCATATTTGGTTAGGACCATATATCATTGATGTGTGTGTGATTTTATGTACCTGCTAAGAAGGACACAACACTTCAATAGATCATTATATTAGTGAAAACTCATAAAAAGCAAGGGTTTGAAGCTAAACACTAAAATTGATCTATTGCTTCCTATCTAGGAGGAGTTTGAAGAATGCAATAATCATGCCCTCAGATTATGCACAAATCAGTGACATATACAACCCAAGAATGAAAGATTTGAGTAAAAACTAATCTAGATATTCAAGAAACATGCATATTATCTCTAAAAATGAAGATAAAAACAATGCATAATGACAAAGCTAAGATGCAACATGATTTCACAATTATCTCAACAGCATAAAAATGCTTTCAACTCTAAAAATTAAGGGCCATTTGTGCTCAAAATTCATCATATTTATAGAAGAAATGTAGAGAGAGAGAGGGGACAAGGCCATTAATGGACGTGTAAAAACCTTAATGGTGGTGTAAGAGCATTAATGGTGGAAGGCATTAATGAGGCATGGTGGAAGGAATATGCATTAAATGATGCATTTATGAGAGCATGGTGAGGTTTTAAGAAGCATGGGTGAGGGTTTAAGGTCAAGCTTGAGAACTTTGACTTTTGGGAGTGGGTTGAATTCCTAATCATAGGATTAGGAATGTGACATCATTAGGAAGTGGGTTAGACTGAAATTAAGATTGGAAGTAGGCTTAGAATGTGTGAAGGGGTTGGCATTAGTTTGAACACAAGGTTAAGGTGGTTGAGGTAGGTTAGGTTAGAGGGAATTTTAATGAAATGAATTATATTTAATATATTCACTCAAAAATAGGGAAATTAATTATTTAAGCTTTTGATTGCTTTTGATAATTAATTAGGACTATAGCCGATTAATTAGATTAATTTAGGCTAGAGGATAGGCTTTTGCAAGTGATGAGGTATAATAAGGATTTCATTTAGTTCCTTTTAAATTAATTACCTTAGCCATGTTTTGATTTGAATTGATTTGATTGGCTCAGGTGTTTAATAAAATTTAATGATTAAATCACTTAGGAGATTAAATCTGATTTGAATGAATTACGCCAACCGATTGAAGAGTTGTCTTGACATAATTATGGGTATGATCACACTTAGGGAAAATAGGGTCTATATTAAAAGTAGACCAAATTAGGGTGGTTAAATTTGCCCCTCTTTGAATTGATGTGCGAGCAGCGCATTGATTCAAAGAAAGTTTTTGATATTGACTTTAGAAAGATTATGAATTTCTCTCATGATTGAATGAAATGTCTGATGAGATCAGTCTCGCACTTGATTGAACTAAACTAATAGAATTGACTTTAAACTTGATCAAACAAAGGTCAATATGCAAAGATCTAAAAGATACCAATTTTGTACTTGGTTATCGTCCAAAGATTGATAATACTAATTCCAAACTTGGTTTTCATCCAAAAGTCAGTATGAAGCTGGCAAGAGCTTAATAAGAATCTAAGAAAAAGTAGACATAGGATATCTAGCTTGTGAGAATCGAAGCCTTCAATCCAATAGTTCTGACTTAGTCAAGGAACTGTCATGCCTTTAGTTTCTTGATAATGAAGTCATTTTTAATTTTTTTTCAAACAAGAATTTGATTGATGATAGTGTGATCATGCCCCTTCAGGAATGAAATCGAAGGAAAGAATAAAATAAAATTCTTCTGTGGAAATGATGTATCACTTGCAGTGAGCGGTTAGGTCAAGAAAGAATGAATTAGAAGAAGTGAAGGAATGAAGGTGTGTTAAGAGTAAATACACGGGTACCAACTTAATTACGTGAAAAAAATGTGAGTCTTGAGTCTGATAAAATGATGTCAGACCAAGATTTGTGATGAAATATGAAATGTTGATGATATAGAACTGGGAAAACTGAATTTCGGAACATATGGAGCAATTCTACATTTTTAGGAGTTGTTGCAAAAATTTTACTGCACTATGTAGAACAATGTTGGTGCATTTGATTTTGTTCCCAATTGAGTGGAAAGAGAAAAAAATGAGTTTCAAATGTCCAGGAGGAGTTTTAGAGCTCCTAAATAGCTCAAAAAGGCAAATATATAGGCCCAAATGTACTTTTTACCCATTCATTTTCACATTCATCCTTGGTAATTTAGAGAGCTCTGCAGAGAAGATGGTGATCCATGTGCACAAGAATCATTTCAATCATAGCCATCAACATCAGCGTCCAGCTAACTACCCACCGCCGGTAAGTATCTGAGAACCTAGCTTTTGCAATTTCCAATTTTTTATTTTCATGTATTTTTTCTCAAGTTATAGCCTTTTAAGTTTTGTGTCACATCCCATATTCTGTGTCACTTCTGATCAATCTTGCGTCGCTTCTAGTAGTTACCAAAAATCTTGGCTCACATCCTGCAAATTCAGGATCACACCCCGTTATGTTGCATTTTGTAAATTTTGGTTGAATTTGCAAGTTTTTGCACCCTATTAGAACAAGGTCACACGCAGCATCCCGTGTCACTTCCTGTGATAATAGGGTCATATCACGTATGCTGCATTACATCCTGGAAATCAGGGATTACATCTAGTAAATAGGATTGCACCCTGTAAAAACAAGGTTGTTTCTGGTTTTTTGACATAGTTACCTTCTCATTTTGACTGGTTTTCTCCTACTAACCATCAAAACACTTAGTTGATAGGTTGTCTGTTTAACTTTTTTAGATAGATCATTGATTCTAAACTTTTCTGTAATTACTATCATTTGAACAATTTCCATTTGAGGCGGTTTCATTCTAGAGCCCATATCCTAGTCGAGTGTTAGCTTTGTCACGGTTGCTGACTGTCGATGAGCTAGAGTTAGTTGAGCATGGCGGTTTAGTAACATTGAGAGATTTACCTGACATTAGGGTAAATCAACAATTGTTGAATTCTCTAGCTAAGAGATGGAATCCATAGCACAACACCTTCCATCTCCCTACTAGAGAGATGATCGTTACACTAGAGGACATGTGGCAGATTTTGAGAGTTCTCATGATGGGCCAAGAGGTCCAGTTTGACTCTACTTCTGCGACATCCATTGCTATTGCCCGATGATTCTTTTAGGATGATAGTATTTCTCATTAGTATCTAACTTGGGATTACATGTGTGATCACTACAAGAGTTTGCTTGTGTACTTAGCTGGGTTGATCAGAGGTGTCCTTATGCCCGATCGAGGATAGCACAGATTCATGGTCGGCTGGGTCGATATGCTTGAGCAGATGGTCATTTCCAGACGGAGATTCACATGGGGTAGCTGCCTATTGGCTCATATGTATAGAGAGCTCCATGAGATAGTGTACCATCATACCCAGAGCATGATAGTTGGTATTTTAGTTCTTTAGATCTGGGCCTGGGGGCACATCCCAGTTACATAGCCAATAATTGATAGACAGCAGGCAGCAAAGCAGTCCTATGTGTATATGTATGTCGGTTGGATAAAATAGCCCCATTTGGGAAAGGTGGAGTACTGGTGTCACCTTTTTGAAGATATGACAGTAGTGGTATGGAGACTGTACCTGGATTGTGAGGAGTGGATATCAGATAGGCGGTAGATGTCATACTTTTTCTAGAGTAGGTACCTCATTGCTAGGACAAGGTATATCATTGAGAGATTCTTAGTTACATAGGTGCTGAGGTAGTATGGCCAATTATAGGGTAGATGCCAAGACCTCATTATATATGCAAGGATATGCGATGAGACACCACTGTGGGGATGGTAGTTGGGTTATGAGACCACTCAGAGGGATATTGTAGAGATGGTAGCCATGCCATGGGATCTTTGACCTGATGTAGCCGATGCAGGTTTCTCAACAGGTTATCTTGCGAAGATGAGACAGTACCTGATGCCCTAATTTATAGATCCACCAGAGGCGGTTCCTCAAATTGAGGACCCATTATATTTTGATCTTGTCGAGGACTATCCGGTCAGAGGTTGAGGAAGAGACTAGAGGGACAAAGGAGTTGGAGGTAGGGACGGTAGACGAGATGGTGGATGTGATGGTAGACATCCTCCTCTAGACAGAGGATAGGGTCTGGATGGTGATGATGGTGGTGGAGATGACAGGGGTGGAGGAGCAATGGGTGGTATCAGTGGGTGGGGTGGTAGGTGCACCCAGTTTAGATTTGTTGCTCCTTGGATGGATCCAGGGCCTTTTCTCACAAGAGAGAAGTAGAGACATCAGAGGTAGTAGCAGTAGTAGCAGAGGTCACACAACATGCCATAGGATAGGCCCTCAGGGTAGGATACGAAGTAGGGGTTCTGGTAGTGATGGAGATCCTTTATCATAGTATGAGCGGGAGTGAGAGAAGCTCAAGGCTAGGATTACTGTATTAGAGGCCAAGCTCACTACATTAGATGCATTGTTGGCTGATAGAGATGCACAGCTTGAGAGACTCAGGGCCAAGAGAGATACATAGACTCATATCGCCATTCATCAGGGCTAGAGAGCTAAATATTACTATGCTCTATATCATACAACAGTGCCAGAGGGGCAGAGAGTTGTATCTTTTCACGGTTGGCCTAGTAGTCAGAGGGGGCCATGCCACCACCAGTGGCTCCATTTGTACCTCCTCCTCTGCCTCCTCCAGATCAGGGAGAGGGGGGAATTCAGACATGAGATATCATTTTGTACCATTTTTGTGAGATGAGAGTGTATATATGGATCCTTGTGGGACCATTCTTTTCTACCATTAATATTTATACATGTATATCTGATTCATATTGATTCTTTGATACTCTATTTGTAGATAGTTCCATATTTTTTATTTGTTCCGTGATTTGATATATATATCTGATGCAGCTTTTCCTGATTCTGACATGTTCATGGGTTTTTTATGTTTTGATAGATGTTTATATGTTGATTCACATGTGATGTATGTTTATCTTGGTTGTATGATGAGTTAGATTATATGGTGACATTATTTATGCTTTGGGATGGATTACTGATATGAATGTGTTTCAAATGGTTTTAAATGAATATGCAAATGTATAATTTTTTTATTTTCTTTATGCAATTAAATGTATGGATGTATTTAGGATGTAGAATGAAATGCAATACTTTAATTCTTTGATTGTATATTTTCTCTTTGTCATATATGAATGCAAAATGTATGTTATGGATATGCAATGACACGGATATCAATAATAGTTGATGATGTGATTAACTTGGATTTATGAATGAAATTAGAAATCATTTTGAGCACAAATCCCTGATATTGTTTCTTTCTTAGTAAAAATGAATCATGCAACCTCTAAATGCAACTACATGTAGACTATTAGGACTGTCACTGATTTGTAGATATTGTAACATTTTTATCATCATTGGCCACTTTTTGGAATGGATACCACCTGATAGTACAACAATCAATAATACCCACTGATATCATGAAAGTATGAATACTATGTTTATTGGATGTAATGTCGGAAATAGACTTAGGCATCAAGGCATAGAAGCCAGGATAGTTAGTCACCTTCCTTTTATTATATCAGAATCTGTGTAAGGTAAGATATTGGACCCACAATGACCTTGAAAATTCATATCCCTTGGTACATTATGTTTCATACACCTTCATGAGAATATGAGGTAGAAAATAGACAAGGAAATTGTTCTAACCTCACCATAGTTTACACATAACAAAGATCAAGATATATGTGACTATCCACTCATGGTGGCAGCTCTTACCATAAACATCTAAGTTAGGTGAAATTTCTAGGATCATTTGGAACAATCACCATACACAAAAAACCAAGAAAATGTTATGTCCCCCATCCTTGCGACTCTTTTTCTTTGCGCAGACATCATGGAGTAACTCGGAAGACATAACAGCCATTAATTGAGAATCAATAAAAGAAAACTTATAACTGCTTAGATGCCCCTAGTTAAAACATCATCGGTACATAAAAGAGTCATAATCAAACCAAGATCAAACTATTTGTTTAAGTAGTATTGAGAAATACTATTGATTCATTGTTCAAGCGCGGTAGAGATTCATCAATAAAAATTATGGAATTTAAGAAATATGTGTCCCATGTCTGTGTATAACCTTGTCTCTGTTTGCAATCCAATGTAGTGCTTAGAAACACTGTTTATGTGAATGCAATGTCTGTGCCAGATAGGTGGTTTGTTAAAGACACACCCTTGTTTCGTGAAAGTGACATAACAAGCTAGCAAAGATTCCCCCAGTGTAGAATGATTTGTTTCCCTAAGAAAGAAATGCAGACAAATCCCAAGCAAGGATAAGATATTCATAAGGAAATGGAATCAATTGATAGCACAGGTGTAATCATGAAGGCTTAGTATCAGTAATGCATTGATAGATAAAGTGCAGAATACAAGTGACACCTATTTTCCAAGTTTTCACCACTCGGCAGAACTTTTCATTCTTTCTACTACCAAGATGCCCGTCTTACCAGGTTTAAATCAAGGCACTTTTCTCTTTTTCAATTTTTTTTCTATTTTTGCTTTTTTGAATTTTTTTGTAGTATCAAGGCACCTATTTGCCAGGTTTTCACCAAGGATACCTTTCTTCAGGAATTTTCCCACTGTTTTTGGATTTCTTCAGGATCAATTTTCTGATGTTTTTGGTATTTTTTTATATTTTCACTGCATAGGCTCTGTTAGCCAAACTTCAAGCGTAGAACCACTTCAAATGTAGAGTATTCATAGGATCTGGAAGGACATCTCCCTTAGGTGAAGCGAGATGATAGGCTCTAGTCCCAAAAGTTGTAGTAAGGACATAGGGTCCCAGCTAGTTAGGTTCAAACTTTCCCTTATATTCTCCGTTAGGCTGGTTTTTAGGAATCTCTTTTAGAACAAGATCCCCCACTTGAAAGTGTCATGGTTTAACCTTTTTATTGTACCCTTTTGACATGTGTGTTTGGTACACTTTCAAATGATAGAATGCCTATTGTATGTGCTCATCAAGTAATTCTAGTGCATTCACCCTATCGATGCAGTATTGTTCATCAGTAATAAGACCTTGTCAAGATACCCACAAAGATGGGATTTCAACCTCAATAGGTAGTACTACCTCAGTGCCATAGACTAGGGCAAATGGTGTGGCTCCAGTTGGTGTTCTGATGCTTGTTATTTAGGCCCAAAGTGTCAGATTTAGTTGTAAATTCCAGTCCCTGCTAGACTTACTCACAATTCTGTGTACGATCTTGAGAATATTCATATTAGATGCCTCAGCCTATCCATTACCTTGAGGATAATAGATTAAGGAGAAATGTTGAGTAATGTGAAATTGTGTGCAAAGGTCTTCGATGTCTTAGTTTTTAAATTGGCCCCCACTATCTGTTACAATTGATGAGGGTATCCTATATCTACAGATAATGTAGTTCAAGATTAACATAGCCACCTGTTTGCTAGTGGCTTTAATTAGCAGCATGGCTTCAACCCACTTCGTGAAATACTCAGTGGCTGTAATGATGAACTTGTGTCCACTTGAAGAATTAGGATATATTTTTCCAACCAAGTCAAAGGCCCATTGCTGAAATGGCCAATGTGTTATGAATGGTATGAGTTCTCTGGCAGGAGCATGGATAATATTTCCATGTGTTTGGAATTTATGACATGTTTTGTAAAATTGAATAGCACCCTTTTCCATTGTAGGCCAGTAATAGCCTACTCTGAGAAATTTATTAGCTAATGAAAATCCATTTGAATGTGATCCACATACACCTTCGTGGACTTCTTTTAATGCATGATCTGACTCTTCATGTTCTAAACACCTAAGAAGTGTACCATCGAGACCTCATCTATATAAGTTATTAGTAATGAGGAAATAATGCGATGTTGTCCTAATCAAGGCTCATTTCTCATTTTTGGATAGATCATTGAGAATAGCTTGGTCAGTTAGGTAAGCAATGATTTTAGTATACTGAGATTGGTATTGGGTGTTCAAAGCACAAATTACTTGATATTCAGGTATATCAAAGGTTGGGTAGGATAATTCTTCCACCAAGAATTCATAGAAAAATTGATGTTCCTCTAATTGTAACATGGATTCCAGTGTAGCTATAGCAGTTGTAGCTTTATTCTCTATTCTGGGTACTTGTTGGAAAGTGACAAAGACAAATTATTTCTTTAGGTCATCAACCATTTGCTTGTAGGACATCAATTTCTCATCTTTCATCTGATAATCTCCATTTACTTGATTGATAATGAGCTAGGAGTCACCATACACATGTAACTCTACAATTTTCCACTCCATGGCAAGTTTAAGAGCATTTACTAATGCTTCATATTCAGAAATGTTATTTGTGCACAGAAACATTAATTTGTAGGACTTGGGTATTTTGTAGCCTTGAGGAGTTATGAATAGAACCCCTGCTCTAGAGACTTGTTGCGTGAAAGAACCATCAAAGAACATCTTCCATGGATACTCAGTTAGATGCATAATTTTTTCATCAAGGAACTCAATTCTTAAAGTTTCATCATCTTGGAGTGGTGAATCGGCTTGATCAATGAGGACTTGTCCTTTAATAGCTCGTCTGTCCACATACTCAATATCAAATTCACTTAGAATGAGGACCCACTTTGATAGACGTCATGTTAATGTTGTTTTGCTTAAGAGGTACTTCAAAGGATCTATCTTGTATGTGATAGCATGTAATGCCTCAATTTTTGTGATGCAAAGACAACCGGTAAGCAAGCTTTCTCAATAATGTTATAATTAAGCTCATAAGATACTAGCATTCTACTAATGTAGTATATTTCTCTTTCCTTTTTAGTTTCATCCTCTTGTGCTAGAAATACTCCCAGTGATGTGGCTATAGCTGAAATATACAAGAGTAATGGTGATCCACGGATGGTTTCCATAAGAATAGGAGGAGTAGCTAGGTACTCTTCTAATTCTCTGAAGTTATTTTCACAATGTTCATCCCATTTGAAGGTGACACCTTTGTGTAGGAAATTGGTAAAGGGTTGTGCTATGTCCGCCAGTTGTGACATGAACCTCCTAATTGACTAGATTCTCCCTTGTAATGTCCTCATTTGACTAATGTTGCGTGGAGGAGTCATTTCTAGTATAGCTTTGACTTTTTTGGGGTCTACCTCTATTCCTTTTACTAAGACAATAAATCCTAGGAGCTTTCCTAATTGAACTCCAAAGGCACATTTCTTTGGATTGAGCTTGAGTTGAAATTGCTTCATACGATCTAATATTTTCCTCAAGTCATTAATATGAGTAGTCCTCTCTTTTGATTTAGTTAAGGTATCATCCACGTAATCCTCCATGTTTTTATGCATCATATCATGGAATATAGTGGTCATAGCTCTTTGGTATGTAGCACCAGCATTCTTTAACCCAAACGGCATAACGTTCTAGCAAAAGGTTCCCCATGCGCATGTAAATGTGGTCTTCTCTTGATCTTCAAGAGCAATTTTAATCTAATTATAGCCTAAGAAACCATCCATTAGTGAGTACATTTGGTAACCTATTGTGCGGTCTATGATCATATCAATATTAGGCAGTGGAAAATCATCTTTAGGACATGCCTTGTTTAAATCTATGAAGTTTGTACAGATCCTGGTAGATTTATCTGATTTAGATACTGGGACCACATTAGAAATCCATCTTGCATAAGCAATGACTCTAATGAATCCAGTTTTCAATAATTTTTCTAGCTTCACTTTTACTAGTAATGCAACATGAGGATGCATCTTTCTTAGTTTCTGTTTCATGGGTTTAATCCCAGGAGCTATAGATAAATGGTGCATTATTAATTTAGGATCGATCCCAGGCATATCTATGTAAGACCATGCAAAGTTGATCTACTTCTCTTTTAGGAACTCAGTGAATTGTGTCTTCTCCTCATCTGACAAATATTGTGCTAGGTGAACAATTTGAGGAACTTTAGTTGTGCCCAAGTTAACTGGTTGTGTTGGTTCTATCAGAACTGAAGATATTTCTTGAAAGTGCCCAGGGAGGATATCAAGAATCTCATCCTTTAGCACCTCTGAGAGGTTTTCACCATCAGATACGTCTTTTGTTTTTACTATTTTAGAATCTGACACTGCTACAACATGGTTTTCATCGTCAGTTCTGTTCTTCTTTTTATTTTTAAATTTTTGACAGAGAAACTTGATATCCTCCTGTGACATGTTCACGCTCCTTGTATTGGTGGAAGAAGGGTAACGTTCACAAACATTTAGATAGAAATCCAAAGTGTAGTCATTAGGGAAGTCGAGGATAGGAGTAGGATTTGTATTAGTCCAATCAATTAGGTTTGGGTTTATTAAAGACAAGGAGTCAGATCTTGGGAAGGCCAACATTGTGTCAGTGTCAAGAATATTAATTGACATGACATGTTCCATTAAGTCTATCTCATCGATGTTTAGATCAATAAGAGTCAAATCGTCATTATCAAATTTGTTGTTAGTGATATGTGGATTGAACTCTAGTGACTCGTTAGTGGAACTTTCATCTTCATCTCTCTGTAGAAGGAGGCTCCTAGCTTGTAGTCTTTGAATTCCTTCTAGGTCTATAAAAATACCAGTTTCTTCATCAATGAGTCAGGGAAGGAATACCTCCTCTGCTTTGGGAATATCAACATTGTTAGAGGTGGGGTTAGAATTCTCTCTATATTTTGATGGAGCTACAAACATGTGAATTACATCTATTTCAATGTCCTCCATGGCAACAGATAGATCATCCCATTCATAATTATGGGATTCTTTTACTTCATCATCAAACCTATTTAAGAACTCCGCAATAGTTACCTAATGTACTCTATTAGCCACTTGTAAATCAAAGTGTGGTAAATCAAGGACATGTGAAATTGTGACTAACTACCCCTAGTTAGGATGTGAATCCTGTTGTCAGAGTGTGTCTTCAATAGTTGTTTCTATCAATGGCACTTCTAGATTGTCTTTTATTGTTGCTTCTACCTTTTGAATAGTAACTAGTGTGAACAAAGGGATATGAGTGTTTTGTGGTACCTCAAAGCTTGGTACATACCTTTCTCCTTGATATTCGAGGTTTTTTGTTCCAATATGTAATAATCTTTCATAGGACCATTGTTCTAGTTCTATTTCTTCTTCTTTATCACTTCCATTGTCAGAGATCGGACTATCCCTTGAAGAAGGGTCTTCAGTTTTATTATTGAAACCTAGCCCTGTTTTATCTTTGGTATCCCTGAATTCCATGTGTATGGGTTCAATAAGTCATTTTCCTTTGTCCCCTAAAGGTCCTTTTCCTTTATACCCCATTTGTTTGAGTAGATCGTATCCTTTATCATACTTTTCTGGGGATATTTCCACATGTTTTACCTTTGTTTCCTTGGGTTCCCCTTGGTAAATCCAGGCTAAGATGGCTTGTTCTTTGCTATCATCCCCTTGGGAGGTAGATTCTTTAACAATACTAGTTGCTTTGTGAATTTCTGGCTTTTTAGATGTAGCGGGTGTGAAAGATGGGGAAGGTTTCCCATAGGATGTTGGTGACACTGGAAGCTCTGTCAATGATGGGATCATGTCTAGCTTGTATTCTCCCAAACAAGTTTCTTCAAATTTTAAGTTCTTTCTGAAGCCTTTCATAACCATGTCTTTGGTAGTCTCAGGAACAATCTCATTTGGAGATTCCTTGTTATGCGGGACCATACTACCTACTTTGACATTGTTGCACGTATAACTGGCATCGGAAGAAATTTTTACTTCCACCCCATTATGTGGGAATTTGATACACTGGTGGTAAGTAGATGGTACAGCTTACATTTCATGGATCCAAGGTCTCCCTAATAGTATGTTGTAAGCCAGGGGTAGATCCAGAACCTGACATATGACATTCCTTTCAACCGGTCTAATTCTGATGGGTAGAATAATAAGACCTTTAGAGGATCTCTCTTCTTCATCATAAGATTTGATAGTGATTTTGCTTCTAGAATCAATGGTTTTTTCTAAGAGACCTAGTTTCCTGATTAGATTAAGGGTACAAATATTCAACCCTACGCCTCCATCTATCAATACATATCTAACATGGGATTTATGAATGAGGACATCAATATGAAGAGGTTTATTATGTGGATGTGTCAATGATTTATCATCTTCTTCTGAAAAAGAGAGGTAATGTGGTGCTGAGATGTGATTAACCATTGCTTGGAATTTTTTTACATCAAGGTCCTTTGGCACATTTGCAGCATGTAGGGCTTGTTCAAGAATTTCCCTATGCACTGAGGAGATCTTAAGAAACTTTAAAATGGAAATTTGAGCAGAGGTTCATTGCAATTGATCCACCAAGTTATACTTTGTTGCAGGAATAGTAACTATTTGTTTTGTTGTTGCTAGCTTGGGGATAGTGACAATGGGTACTTTAAAAGTTGTTTCTGGTTTGATGAGGAATTGGGTCCTTTGATCGTGACTTGTGCTTGACTTTGGGTCATCGCATTTGATTAGAAAAATGTGTTTTGAACACCTTTGATAGTGACCATATTAATTGATTTAGTTTTAATGTCTAGCATGTTGATCACATTATCATTTTTAGAGTAGGCGTAGTTCACTTCATTTCCTTTTCCTTTAGATGCTTCCCCTTTCTCATAATTAGGGAATGGCTTGTTAAATGTCATATGGTCTTCATTAGTGGTGTTCCCTTCCACTTTGATCTTGCCTCCTTCAATAATTTATTGGATAACATGTTTGAGTTTAAGAGAGTTATTAGTCTTGTGTCCCTTGTTCTTGTGGAAGACACAATAAGAATTGTCATCCCACCATCTTGGTTTGACTTTTGGTTCCCATGGTTTGGAATCTGGGATTGTGAGAACCTTGTTGTCTAACAGTATCTTCAAAATAGTTTCAAGAGGCTCTCCCAAAGGAGTGAATGTTCTTTGAGGTTTGGAAGTCCATGGCCTACCTTTTTTGTTCTCATTATTTGCTTTAGGTATGGTGGTTGTTACCTTGGCATATTTACTTTCTTGCATGATATTTGTCAGATTGAACACTGCTGGTTTAGGATTAGCATTAGATACATCTACCACTCCATCGTTAACAAGATTTTTGTTTTTTTTCCACCATTTAGGCTTGTTGTTGGAGTTGGTAGATTTGTTCTCACTTTGGAGAGTGATTTATCGATTTTTAAAGATGACTTCTTCAATACGGATGGCGTTCTTGATCATTATGTCAAAGCTAGGGGAATCTTGCATTTGCAATGCATAGTTCAATTCTGGTATCAAGTTATTAATAAAGATATCCATATTTTCAGATTCAGGAATAGCCCTTGAATACCTTGCAAAGATTTTCCTCCACCTTTGTAGAAAGTGTGTAAAGGATTCACCAGTTCTTTTCTTAATGTTACATAGATCCATCACAGTTACATCATGTTGTATATTATAGGAGTAATGTTGGATAAATCGTTGAATTAACTCCTCAAAATTGTTTACCTTAGGTGTAAGCTTTAAGAACCACTCCATGGAATTTCCACCTAGGCTTCCTGGAAAGAGCCTCATGAGGTATTTAAGTTCATGCATGTACTCTATGCTTAGAGCACAAAAATCTCTCACATGGTCATTGGATCAGTCTCTCCCATATATTTGTCATATTTTGGTCTTTCCATGTTGTGAGGAAATGAAACCATATTAATACTCTTGTCGAAAGGAAATGGACAAATGGAGTCCAAAGTGTATTTTGTCTTGGGTTTAGCCTTCTCTTGTTTGATATTTTCAAGCTTAGTTTGCATCAATGTTATTCGTTTGGCGAGAATAGAGATAGGAGTTGATACCTCTTTTTCCTTTAGTTGTTCGACGTCATAATCTTTAGGTAATTTTACGCCAGTGGATGCTAGATGGAGAAAGTATTTCTCTTTATCTTTTCCAATTATCTTTTCAATTGTCTTTTGGAATTTCTTTCTATGTTTGAGTTTATTGTATTCTTCTTCAGTGATGTCTTCCTCACTATCCAAACCAAACAAAGGACAGTCAAAGTGTTTTTCTTCTTCACCATCGCTATCTTCATATTTTTGGTTTTTATCATTGTCATATTCCTCAAAAGACTCACTCCATTCGTGAGTGGATCTTTCCATTTCTGGTGAGTCTAAATCAAATAGGGAACTGCAAGATGTTTCTCCTTGTTGAAAGTGTTGATCTTGGAGGTACTTCTGATTCTTAAGAAGTGTACTTGTTGCGTCTTGTGTTAACCATGTATTTGTATCTCAACTTTGTCAAAGTTTCCCGATAGTGTCAAGTAGAGTCTAAAATCATTCAAGTGAGTGTGTCTAGGTAGAAGTGTCATTTGTGTTTTGGTGGAAGTAAATGATTCCAGCGTCAAAGGGTTAGAATGCCCTGATAGTGAGATGGCAATCAAGTTGTTCTAAAAAGTGAATAGACCACACGTATTGAGATTGGTTGTGAGAAACTGATAGGACATGCAAGGTAGACATTTGAAAAAAAAATTTGAAACAGTAACTAGGAGATCATAAAAAGAAACAGGGACCAACTAAAGGGTCAAAGGGTATCCAAATAAACTAACTTTCTCTAAGAGGCAACTATGCAAGTGCCCACTGTCCTAGATGCGACTCTCTGTGTGTGAGATTTTGAAAAACTAGATGCAATCCTAAGTATCTTGGATGTGACATTTCTCCCTAAAAACAATGCAGGATTGACCAAGTGCAATCTTGCACACTGCATGCAAGCTTGCACAACGAGATGCAAGCCAGGATTGACCAAAAATGACTGTTTGCTATTCTGGAAATTTGGTGTCTGATTTATCTTGAATTTCATGCAAATTTGTCTAATAATAGGTTGATTTTGAGTCTTTCCAATGAGTGAAAAATATAGCATGTAGCCAAAGGATTGAATTGTGTTTCTTTTTTGGATGATTTATCTTGTTAACGATCTTTCAGACACATTCAAGCAGATTTGCATTGTTAGGGGTGAACAGACACATTCTTACGCCCTATTTTCTAAGTAGAGGATGAAAATCCTTACTCATTGACTTAGGTACACACTCAAATGTTAATCAGAATATGGCCATAACCAAGCATGCAATGGCTCTATTCATGATGTCATAGTAGCCGACTCCAAACGCAAGTGAGGGAACGATATGACGAGTGTCTTGGGGCAATTAATTCTTGCCTTGCACAAGGATTATCACCCTTTCGGGGATGAATCGGGTAGTTAGAATATAAAGTTTTTTGTTTATGATGGGTCAATCCATTCAAAACCATCTCCCATAGAATTTCACAAGGAAAAATTGAGGCGTATAGCCCTATGAGTACTCGAATATGTGTAGTCTTTACAACAAGATTCAAGCGGCTCCACTGTACACATACCCAAGCATGTTCAAGGAATGATGTCAAAATTTTGAGAATAAAAATGATTCCATCTTCCAAGGCTTTGGGCTACCAGGAAGCAATTATTTATAGTGAGTTGGAAGGGTTGGTGTAAAACCTATCCTCTCCCGTGAGATTTTTTTCTCAACCGATAGGCCCTCTACTGTTAAATAAGCATACAAAGGATTGGCGACTGTAGGATTTCTACATTTTTTATTCTTTGAAAGAAGAAGAGCATACTTTCCTAATCCATGTCATTTTCTCCCAAAACACTCCAATCAATGTTCATTCCCTCAAGCTATTTGAGCTTGATTTAAATATTCCTAAGTTATGAAAACACAATATGTGAAAGTAAAGTTTGTTTTGTTTATTTGACCACAATTCTTAATGTGTTTCTTGTTTAATTACTTTTCCAAAATGAATTAAGCAATGTGTTTGTTCATTGAATCACAAAATTTAGTGATTTGATTGTTCATTTACTATTCCAAAAATTAGAGGTTTTGTTTTCTTTGTTCTTTTACCCCAAATTCCTTTCAAGTTTTAAATCAACGTTTGATTTTTTGATTTTCCTTAAAGGAAAAGAGCATACTTATCTGATTGATTTAACAAATGAGTAGAAAATGTTCTTAGTACGAAAAAAAAATGGAGGTCAAGACAAGGGGATAGCAACCTGCAAAACCACACATTAGGAATCCTTCTCTAACTCTTTTAGCTCTGACAGCAATCTGCAAACATAGGTTAGACAACAAGTAGTCAAATATTAGTGGTTAGACTTTTCAAATTGCAAGTTCAAAGACCAGATGCGATCCTATATTTCCTGAATATGACCTTGTTTACCAAATGTGATAAAATACCCCAAAAGTGATGAAATGCATACTAGATGCGAGCCTTTACCAGAAATGAATTAGGATTTCTGAGATGTGAGCCTAGATTCTGTGATGCTAGGGCGCATCCTAGATGTGAGCCTTTACCACAAAAAATGAGCCTGTACCTGAAACCTGTGAAGAAAAATTAGTGAAAATGGATGAAAAATGAGGTAGAATCTAAAATATTGCCCCATGGTGGGTGGCAGAAATGTGTGTGTAATTTTATGCACCTTCTAAGAAGGACACAACACTTCAATTGATCATTATATTAGTGAAAACACATAAAAAGCAAGGGTTTGAAGCTAAACACTAAAATTGATCTATTGCTACCTATCTAGGAGGAGTTTGAAGAATGTAATAATCATGCCCTCAAATTATGCACAAATTAGTGACATATACAACCTAAGAATGAAAGATTTGAGTAAAAACTAATCTAGATATTGAAGAAACATGCATATTCGCTCTAAAAATGAAGATAAAAACAATGCATAATGACAAAGCTAAGATGCAACATGATTTCACAATCATCTCAACAGCATAACAATGCTTTCAACTCTGAAAATTAAGGGCCATTTGTGCTCAAAATTTATCCTATTTATAGAAGAAATGTGGAGAGAGAGAGGGGACAAGGCCATTAATGGAGGTGTAAAACCTTAATGGTGGTGTAAGAGCATTAATGGTGGAAGGCATTAATGAGGCATGGTGGAAGGAATAGGCATGGTGGAAGGAATATGCATTAAATGATGCATTTATGAGAGCATGGTGAGGGTTTAAGAAGCATGGGTGAGGGTTTATGAATCATGGGTGAGGATTTAAGGTCGAGCTTGAGAACTTTGACTTTTGGGAGTGGGTTGAATTCCTAATCACAAGATTAGGAATGTGACATTAGGAAGTGGGTTAGACTGAAATTAAGATTGGAAGTAGGCTTAGAATGTGTGAAGGGCTTGGGATTAATTTGAACCTAGGGTTAAGGTGGTTGAGGTAGGCTAGGTTAGAGGGAATATTAATGAAATGAATTATATTTAATATATTCACTCAAAAATAGGAAAATTAATTATTTAAGCTTTTGATTGCTTTTGATAATTAATTAGGACTATAGCCAATTAATTAGATTAATCTAGGCTAGAGGATAGGCTTTTGCAAGTGATGAAGTATAATAAGGATTTCATTTAATTCCTTATAAATTAATTACCTTAGCCATGTTTTGATTTGAATTGATTTGATTTGAGTGGCTCAGGTGTTTAATAAAATTTAGTGATTAAATCACTCAGGAGATTAAATCTTATTTGAATGAATTATGCCAACTGATTGAAGAGTTGTCTTGACATAATCGGGGCTATGATCACACTTAGGGAAAATAGGGTCTATAGTCAGAGAAGACAAAATTAGGGTGGTTGCAATTGATAGTACATGGGGTTATGATTCTTATATTTTAAAGGATTTAATTGGAAATATTTTGGAATTGTTAGTTCATGGACAGTTCCTGAAGTTTTACTTCTCTTTAAGTTATTTGAATCCATGAACAATAATTTGTAAATAAGTTTTGGTTTCTTTTTTTGTTATTTTTTGTTTGTTGTAGGTTAGTTTTCCTTTCTGTAGGTGGTCTTCTTAACTCAGAGTTCTGGAATCTTATCATGCTTGCAAGAGATATGTATTCCCAATTAGAGCCACTGTTAGCCCTGTCAAAAATCTCCATGGTCCCAAGGTTTTACTTTTGTTTTTGTAGTGTTTTAGGACTCTGGTTCTTAAACCCTTGGTTCATTTTCATGCAAAAAACCCAAAAACCCTAAGTCTATAATGTCTGTTATATTTTTGAGTTACTTTTTTGGATCACTTAAATGACGTAAGTCTCATGTTCCTTAAGTCATTATCAGTGGGCCATCTTTACTATTCCCTAAGTCCTAGTGGGGTTTAATTTTTTGTAAGTTTTATGACCCTGACATACTTTATGATTTGCATTTGTCGAGCAGGTCAATCTTAATCCTACGACAGGCGTATTTCCTTGATCACAAGTTGAAGACACTTTATGCTTCAAGGAATCGTGACGTGGTGTCACCTTTCTATTCTGAGATCATGAGGTTAGCATCTTCAAAGGCATGTAGTGGTAGGTTCGTGAACCATCAGATTATTTTTTATCCAACGGTTGGCACAAATCCTTGAAAGAGAAGATGCATGAATGTTATTGATCGAGGCATCGCAATCATCTGCCACATCACATCTCAGATCTTGGTAAAGGTAAAGAAGATATGGTTTGATCGTGTGGTGAGAATTAAGCCTCGAAAAAAATATTATCTATGTTTAGTCTTCAAGGCTTCACAACGGGTGGACACATGGAATGTGGTCACAGATAAGGTTGGACTAAAGGAAGATAGGTTTCAGATGATCTTGTGGTTGTCATTATTCCTTGATCAAATAGATGTATAGAGAATAACCTGTTGGCAAGTTGACTCCCTGAGGAAGCATGACTTATTTTTTGTTGTCAATCATGGCAACAAAGTCATACTTAAGTTTTTTCATGAAAGGAAAATGACTAGGTGTGAAAATAGGGTAGACAGACACATACAAAGATCAGTACATCAGCGCACATGTTAGAGATCACACCAGAGCATGTGTTCTTAGGTATATACTCTATGGTGTATATACATGCTAGATCCTAATGCACAGAGTATGGAACATCAGTACAGAAAAGTTACAGACAGATTAGTAGACCTGCAGTCCAGGAAACAAAGCATGGAAGCCGACTACAGTTTTCATCAGCGTGAATGATTTTGTAATATAATGGCTAAGCACCTTTAGTTATAAGTTTGTATTAATGTAATTAATGTTGTAGTAAACATGCTTAGGCCAAATTTTTTGGAAGCATTGTATATTTTGTTTTAGGGCCGACTAGTGTTATGTTTTGTGTCATGCCTATTCAGATTTAAAGATATAAGTATGTAATGTAAAGATATGTTACATGAGTCAATAATGATGTAAGAAGAAGTTATAGAGGGATAGTATAATAAAGTCAGAAGATGATATATCTCTTTAAAGGAGTAAGAGAATCCGCGCATACACGGAACTGATCAGACAGTAATGTCATTACAGTAGTTCATTTTGATATAGTGCATATCAACATTCAGAGGGTTGTAGCCTTCATCTTATTGGGTAGTGAGCCTAGGATGTGAGCCATACACCCCTAACAGGGTTTTGTAAAAGACTCCTAATAGGGAAAAGGAACTTTAATAGGTTCATTATACCTAGTACAATATTTGTGGGTACTAATCCCCACCGGAGTTTTCCTCTGATCAAGGTTCTCCATAATCATATCATGTGTTATGTGTTCTTGTGTTATGTTTCTTTGGATGCACATTTGATATATGTTTAATTGGCTGAAATATAATTAATACATAAACACTAATTCACCCCCCCCCCCCC
>MU223225.1:11670404-11730261 GCA_018584345.1 Thuja plicata
TCTTTTGAGACCTTCTGTGACAGGTTAACTCGTGAGCAGTCCAAGCTCAGTCAGATGGATTCTCTTACAGGCTCACAGTCACAGGCATTGCTTGCCAAGTCATCTCAGGATACACAGAAGCTGAAGCTGAAGCAGATATCTGATTCACCTTCTCAGCACTCTTCTGGCCATCCATCTTCTTCTAAGAAGGAGAAACAGAAGACTCAGAACCCCACTTGTTCCTATTTTCAGAAGGGGACCCATGATGAGTCATAGTGTTTTCAGAAGAGATGTGATGGTTATGAGAAACAGATTGCAGATTTGCAAGCTCTCCTTCAGAAGAGCACTATTTCTTCTCCATCCTCTTCCACCTCATAGGGGTCTGCTTTTAATTCTTTTGCCTCTTCTTTGACATCTGGACAGGATTTTGGACAGGGTCATGCATTACGGGCATCTGTTGCATCCCCTTCATAGGTCCCTTGGATACTAGATTCAGGTGCTTCTCACCATATGGCCTCTTCTCAGGATTTGTTCTCTTCTTTTGTTCTCATATTCTCATGGGGAATAACACTATACAGAAAGTCTACGGGACAGGTTCAGTCAGCATTCAGGATGGCACATTCAATGATGTATTGTATGTTCCATCTCTCTCTGCAAACCTTCTCTTGATTTATCAGATTACACGCAGTGGGTCAGGGAAGACAGTTGAGTTCATAGACAATTCAGCCTTCATCAGGGATAGTGTGACAGGAGGCATTATTGCTATAGGGATAGTTGATCATTCCACCCGTCTCTACATCTTTTCCCACTTTGGTCCACCATCTCCATTGTTGGAGCACAGCTCTCCCCTTTTGAGAGAGCATCCTCAGGTGTAGTCAGGTCACTTGAACCTTTGTGTTGTTCCTGAGACCGGTGTTGTGACTGCCACACCACATCCTGAGGCATACTGTTCACTTCAGCAGGATTCTTCTTCAGCACTACTTGCCCCTCCAGCTCCATTCATTGAGCCACCAGGTGCGGCTGTTGAGGACTCTCCAGAGGACATTCATCTCCTCTTTGATGACAGTGTCAGGGCACCTGTCATACCACTTACATTGGGGGTTCCCTTTCAAGATCCTCGTGTCTTCTCATTTGAGCATCAGCTCAGCCTTCTAGTGACACCTCATCTTTCGAGGTCACCTCTTTAGTGCCCACTGACTTTCACTCCTCTGCATTGGAGTCACAATGGTTTGTTCATTGATCCAGGGGTTCTTTCATTCTGGGGGGGCTTTGGAGCCTCAACCCTCTCTCACAGGGGGGTTGGCAGCACACATTGTACTACTAGCTTTGAGAGAGTCTCTTGAAGTCATTTCTTTTGTCTTTTCTTGCTTTTATATCTCTTTTTGGAGAGGAGTTTTTTCCACTGGGTTTTCTCCTTTGTCTCCGGTTTACAGAGATTTCCTTGTTCTGGGTACCTGATCAGGCCTTGTTGCCAGGACCCATTTCTTGCTTTCATAGTTTTTTTCTAGGTCAGCTTTCTCCCTGCATTTAGCTTAAGGGGGGGTGTTAGAGTATTATTACTTTATACTTATTAATTAAATCATATCAATTTAATTATATAAGTTTATATTACTCTAGTTACTTAAGCTTCACATAGGTACATTATTACTTAATTATTAATTAATAATGTGCAACCTAGTTTTCCGTTAGGGTTTCTTTCTCACCTTTTATAAGGTTGAGCTTTGTACTTTCTAGTTAATCTCTTATGCATTTTTCTCACATTTTGAGAGAAATATTCTTCTGTCTCTATCTTTTCTTCTGTTGTGACAGGTTATTGGAAAACAGAGTTTCTTGGGTTGTGTAGAATTGAGTTTGATCAATTCTTTCAGTCCTAGGATCACCTTCCCATTAGTAGGCTTGTGATAGATGACCCTTGGCAGGATGGTTAGCCATATGTATATAGATCTGCATATTTCTTTACACATCCCCACTTTGGGAACAGTAATTATTGGAGGCATCAGCTTGATGACCTTAGTGCAATGACCTTGAGACCTTATAGGGGTGCCAAGGCTTGTGAAAATTGGAGAGCTCAGAGGAGAGAATTTTTTGTTTCATTTCCCTTGATTGTGAGGAACTCGGCTATCATTGAGCAATTTTTTTTATCTCGAGTACTGAGGCAGTATGGATGAGCTCAGAGCATCTCATAGGACTTCACATCTTATGCTCACTTCATGGATGAGGAGCGAAGGGGGTGTGCTCCTAGGTTATCTCATGACCTTTCACTACAGGAGATCATATAGATGCGGTGGTCATCTTGGGATTATTTGGAGGAAGTGGTTGATGGAGAGGTCACACCTAAGTACAGAGACTATTTTTCTTTTCATTGTTTCCCTACATTTATAGATCTGGAAGAGAGGGTACAACAGAGAAAAGAGGAGAATTTCCCATAGAGAGAAGCAAGTGGAGGATAGAGGGCTTCAGTGCCTAGGAGAGAAGGGGGAGATCTAGGTTCCATTTATAGTAAGGCAGCCACATTTGGGCAGTAGCGATAGTGTGGAGAGGGTGGGACCTTAGGTTCTATTGGAGTTGAATTCCCTCTCGCAGATAGAGAAGATGTAGAGATGGGGGATGCACCATAGGGTCCCAATTTTTATGATGTAGTTTGATAGGTCTGATAGAGGACGGATGCATAGGTCAGTGAGGAGGAGGTTCCTCATGAGAAGACCCCACGAGATGTCATTCATACTTTGAGAGGGCGGGTTTGAGGATTATAGACACAGCTGGAAGTATCCTAGGCATAGATAGTCAAGCAAGACCATATGATTTTTGATAGAGACCAGCATATTCAAGGACTGATCACAGTGTGAGATCAGATTCAACATCTTTCAACCTACCAGGGGGAAGAGTTGTTTATTATTATGCTTTACATATTGCACTCTTTCCTAAGATGAATAGGGCACCTATATATATTAATATTTTGTGGCCAGATCTGAGGGAGCTATTCCTCCACCCCCTTCTAGAGTTGATGTTCCACCACCTCCTCCTCATGATGGTGGTGAGGGAGGGAGTGAGTCTTGAAATCCCTTTTTTCTATCTTATCACATTCTATTTTTTTTTGAGATACATTGATGTACGCATAATTCATTTGCATCGGGGATGTATATTTTCTCAAGGTTACCTGATCATATTTTTGTATACATTAGATGATACTTTTATATATATATATATGCATCGAGGATGTATATTTTCTCAAGGTTACCTGATCATATTTTTGTATACGTTAGATGATATATATATATATATATATATATATATATATATATGATTGATTAAAGCTCAATTTGATGCCTTTAATACATGCTTTCTTGATTTATTTTTAGTGTGATATTTATTCTTAGATTAGTGTATTGTATCATTTCTCTTGAGTATCTCTTTCATGTATCTTGAATGAAACATATCTTATTTCTTTTTCTCATTATGCATTATTCTCTTATCATGGTATTTCTTGATATTGTAATGTTCTATGAAAATTGTAATGATTGGATTCTTACATGGTTGATTTTGACCCTTTCTTGTAGATATATAACCTTCAGATGATCAATGCAGTTGACCGCTTCAAAAAAGGATTCAACGTTAGAAGGATAGCTCTTTTGTGTTATAATGTCATTATGAAATGCAAGCCGAAGAATTAAATGAAGCCTACGGTTCGATTCTAGTAATTGATTGCTTTATCTAGTTTTTTCATCATTGAGCACTTGGGACATCAGGGTTGATACAATCCTTACTGGTGCCACTGCAACCATAAGGATATGAGTATGAATTTCATCAAATAAAATATGGGAAAGTGATGTAAGCATCAAGGTACAAGAACCAAGATTACATGTACATTTTTTCCAGTTGATATTTCAAGGGTGCACCAGTATCGAGGCATTTAGAGCCAAGATAACCATGAGGGTGGTCTTGCGTAAATAGGTAGATTAACAATCAAGGAGATAGTCCTGACCTCACCTTAGCATACAAATAAATAGATTCAAGGTATGTGAGTTTGATCCACCTTACTGTGGAGGCTCTTATCATAGACACCCTTTTTATTTGACATTATAGGATCATCAGGACCACACCAATAAGAAGAAATCAAAGAAAAGAGTATATAAAATCATTGATAATAGACAACATTCAAAAAATGTTCATCAGACTTGTAGAAAGTGTGATTGTTATATGTTTATGGTGTTGAGAAACATTGTTGTTCTTGTGGGTGTTAGGTTTGAAAAACACAGTTGTGTACTTGAGTGTTATTAAGCCAAGATTTAAGTACATTGATGTATTATTTGATGTGTGTTTCAAAACATAGATATGTCCAAATAGGTAGTGTTTAGAAACACTATTGATTAGGGTTTTAAAAAACACCATTGTGTCAGTAGAAAATTGTCCAGTAGTTGAAAGACTAAGATAGCTAACGTTGATTAGCGAGATGACTAAAAATATATTGACTTGATTGCCCCAAATACTTAGGATATTTCCCATAGTGAGGAAATAGGCCTTTATGACCAAGACATAAACTGATTCCAAGTTATGATGTTGAGACAACAATTGGGAAAAGTGGTTAAAAGTCCATAGGCGCAACGAAGCAAGCTGAGACCTCTACAGATGAGACAATCAGGCTACAAGTTGATAGATGGAGTGCTATTTACAAGTGACACATGTTTTCCAGGTTTTCACCACTTGGCAGAATTGTTATTTTTGTTACCAAGGTGCATGTTTACCAAGTTTTCACCAAGGCACTTTTTTGCTTTTTCAATTTTTTTTTCTTTTTTAATTTTTTTCATTTTTTATATTTTTCTCTTTTCCAAATTTTTTGTTGATCCATGAAGGTGCCTATTTCCCAGGTTTTCACCAAGATGATCATTTTTTAGGACTTTTTCCAAATGTTTTTTGGCTTTTTCTGCTTTTTGTTGTTTTTGGTGTTTTTTTAGGATCATTTTTGTTGTACATGAACTTCTCAGAATCTCTAGCTATAGAACTTCTTCAGGTGGATTTTATTTATGGGATCAATAATTTGTTCCTCTTATGGATTTGATATTTGATAGGCTCTAGAGCCAAATGTTGTATTAATAATGAAGGGACCCAGCCAGTTGGGTTCAAATTTCCCCTTTTGTTCGTGGTTTTGTTGATTCTTTGGATTCTCTCTAAGTACAAGATCACCAACCTAAAATTATTTTCATATCACTTTCTTATTGTAACCTCTTGACATCCTTTTTTATTAACCCTTAGATGGTCAAATGCTTCTTTCCTTCTTTCGTCAAGTAGTTCTAACTCCTAGATTCTGGAAATCTGGTAATCTTCATCGGTTATGAGTCCTTGCAAAGATAATTTGAGTGATAGTATATCGACCTCAATAGGGAGTGCTTCTTCCATACTATATACCAAGGAAAATGGTATTTCCCCTATAGGTGTTATGATACTTGTTTGATAGGCCCACAAGGATGGATTCAACTAGAGATTCCAATCTTTCCCTGACTTTCTCATTGTCATATGCAATATTTTCAATATATTTTTGTTAGATCCCTCAGCCTATCCATTCCCTTGAGGGTAGTAGATAGAGGAATAGTGCTAGGTAATATTGAATTTTTAAACCTGTTAGATCTAAAATGAAAGAAAATTTTAGACATATGAGATTGTAGAGGAAGAAAATTTGGGTTGATAATTATTTGAATTTGGTTTATTGATTAGGTTTGAGATGTGTTGTATTTCCTTAACCTTTACATTGAGTTGTAATTTATGTATTGTAATGTGATTAAGCATATAGGGGGAAGGAAGATAAGATGTTCCTCTTTTATCCACAAATGCACAAATGAAAGATCCAAGTTGATTAACCCAAAAGAAGGATCAATGCACAAATGAATCAACCATTTGGAAATGAGAGCAAAGAAGAAGATCTTAAATTCTATTTTATGATTAAGGAGATATGATATATTGCAGTAATTGAAAAGGATGAGAGGAAGTACCAACCTTAAAGAATTGCAGATCTGAAGAATATTTTTTTCTGAGGTCTGTACTATATTTCTAAAAAATCTGAAGTATGACCCGGAATAGAAACGTAGAGACGAAAAAAACCCAAAAATATTTTTCTGATCCAACATAGTCCTATGAAAAAGGTCAACCTTCACCTGCAAATGTCACTACTGACCCAATAATCTTGACCCTAGCCTATGTTGCCTCGATAGAAAATATGTTTTTAGATCCTGATAGTTCGCTGAAAAGAGTATCCAGATCTGAGTTCAAATCCACAGTCTTAAATCTATATCTACAAGAAAAAGAGATTTGTTTGTTGGGGGGAGGGATTTTCCTTAGTCAAACCCCAATTTAGGAATTAACCTTGAAATCAATAATTGAAACAATAATGCTAGCAAGTAGTAGAATTGAATCTAACAATGAAGCTATGATATTAAATAGATATGTAATTGTAATTCAAATGTAGACAAATATGTAGATATGAAAACATGGACTTTAGAAACCATAAACCTCCATGATTTGTATGTTTTAAATCCACCTTGAAGAGAGGATGAATGAGTCTTGAGGATGCACAAAGGATCTTTAAGGAAGATCACACCACCATGATGGCTAGATCTAGGGCTTGAATGATAAATCTTGAATGGTTGAACCAAATCCCTTCAAAGGCTTGAAAGCTTGAATCCTTGATCTTCAATGGAGGACTTGAATTCTTTAGAGCTTGAAAACATGTAGAACAAATGGATCTTGATTTTTTTGCTTAATGACTTCTTTCTTGATTTCACTTGGAGAGAATTAGTGCTCAATAGTTGATAGTTCATAATGCTTAGAGAAAATGAGAGGAGAAGGCTCCCTTTTATATGAAACTAGGGCACAATCTCTTAAGGAGTCTGACATAGGATAATTAAATTCCCATTAAAGCCTTTACCCCTAGGATAGGACCTATATTAAATATAATTTAGGAATCATGACTTCAAAACCTGAAACAACTGATCCAGAAGCAGGAAAAATGAATTTTGGATGACCCCCGACAGCCGACAGACTTCCAGATTTGAAAGGGGGGCCCAAGTCAAGGTCGATGTTGAACCTAACCTAGGTCAAGTTTGAGGTCATCCTTGACCTAGGTCAAGGTTGAGGTCAACCTTGACCCAGGGGGTCAGGACCCCTAGAAAACATGCCAGTTGGGATGGAAGGTGTCCAAAGAGGCCCAATCAGGGTCCTAAACAGACACGAAAGTAGGAGATGATGTAGAAGTGAAGGGACGGTATGATAGTGGTCAAAAACATCCCATAAGGAGGGATAAATGTTCTTAACATGGAATTTATTTCATTTTAAGATGATACATTAAGCCCCCACTTTAGCGGAAGTATGGAAATCGAACATGCTTTCGGTAAAGTTAGAAGAAAGACTCTGGTGGATCACAATGAGGTAGAATATCACTAGGTCAAGGACATGAGCCCCTAGACCAAGGATTCTAACTCAACATACATGCATAAATATATGGAAGTAAAGAGCAGTTAATCATAGGAAACATACATGACTACATAAGTAAGACAAGAACAACACTATAGATAACATAGCTTCATGATCTAATCCTACTAGCATGAAAGCGAAAAAAGAGAGAAAAGAGATAGTGATTACCTCACCTAGTAAGATGCCCACCTTACTATGAATCACCAAGGAGGGAGAGCCCAATAGGTTCACCCATAAACTATGCTTGTAATTGTAATGCATCTTCTAATAGCTTTTGAAAATATCCATAGATCCACATTCTTGTATCACTATGGATATAAAATACGTGTATTTTCAGGATTTAGCAAAAATAAAAGTAAAAAAGTGTGTCCCTTCAGGATTTAGCAACTTATGTGTGTTACCTTCTGAGGATTTAGCATGCCAAAAATGTAAATTAATGTAAACTATAGTACAAGTGATACCCTATATATTCCCCCCTCCTTATCATGACTACTTACTAGGTAGGATAAGGAAGAGAAAGAGGATACCTACTTCACAGGGTAAGGAGATATCCATCTTAACAACAATGTATACCATATTCTTAGTGAAGAGTCTTGACCCTTACATTTTTAGAGCATAGATAATCGTGAAATGGATATATCACTTATGGAAGAAGGATCCTTAAAAAGGAAGAGATCTTATCATCAAGACCCTCACCATAGAGGAGTGTTTAGGATAAAATGTCATCTTCTAAAAAAAAGAGGGACCAAAGATTCAATCATCCAGCCCCCTGTAATCAAGAGGAAGAGGAATCTCAGAATGAAGGAGTCAAACTCTAACCCAAAGCAAGAGAAAGAGTTTATAAAGAACATAATTTGCAAAATAAAGAAGAGGTGATGACCTAGGACAATCACTTCTTATATAAGAGGGTATCCATAGTTAAAAACATACATCTTTATAAGGATATAATGTTATATGATAATAAAAAATGCCACTAAGCTAAGGAAAGTAAATCCTTAGATAGAGAAAGGAGGAAAATAATACCTTGCCCCCTAGTGATGAAAGCAAGGGATATATCAAATTATATCGAGAGATATTGTAACAAAGAGATATCTTTACAAAAAAAATGCCATAGAAAAGATATCATGAAAAAAAAAATTATAGGGATAGAATATAGAAAGAATAACCAATTAAACCCAAAAAATATATATATGCTAAGAGCAAAATGGATCCTAGAAGACTGGAATAAAATACCTCTTTCCCCCCAGTGAAGAGACAAGAGGAAAAATGTAATCTAACTTGTAGAAGAACGAGGGGAATGCCCTATATCAAAATTATGAAGAATTTGTAATACTACATGAGAATGAGATATAATTCCCAAAGCAGCTCTTTCTCTAACATATAGCTTGAAATGCACATAGTTAGCAAGTAAATGTTTATTACTATAATGAAAAGGACATTTATATTTAGAGAGAGCATTTTTCAGAATAGGTTTGAAGATTTCTTTCTTGGAATTCATTAACTAGAAATACACTTTCTTAGCCACATCTTGAGGAGTATCATGGTGATCTAAAGAAGGTGTGGGAAGAAGAACATGAAGAGGAGGATGAAGGTTAAGGTCAAACACCTTGGTTGGAGGAGGTGGAAAACCTATACCATCCATATTTTTTTTAGGAGATGAATGAATCAAGTTTTTAATGCCTTGTTCATTGATACCAAGCTCTAAACCTTTATAGCCTTGTTTATCTACCATAGTATATCTGGTAGTGTACCTACCTTGCAAAGCTTCAATAGGAGGAGATTGATTATGGTGCTCATGAGAAAACATTGTGTATGGTGGAATGATAGGATTAGAAGAGGTTTCCTTGGTTTTCCCTTTATCATCATCATGGATTGGATAGGGAGGTGAAGGTAAATGAAATAATTCCCGAACATCATTATCATGGATCCTAGCTTGCGCCCCATCATAAGTGTGGGAAGAACTAGGGATTGAAGGTGGAGAAATAGAAATAGGAATATTTGGAATTGCATTAGGATTGATAGGATTGGGGTTAGGAAGATTAGGAGCTAGATTATGCATGATAGGAGTAGGAAGATTAGGAGGTGAGGTATCATCTACCCAATTCTTCACATAATCCAAAAGAGTAATAAGTCCACTACACAAATCTTTAATGAAAGTTTTGAAAGTAGGAAGCCTAGTATTAGTTAATTTCAAAATATCATAAGCAAGTGAAACATGAAGATTAACAAAAATGATGAAATGGATGACACTCTCATAGACATCATAAGTACTATAAAGAGATTCTAAAAAAAGCATAATAACTATAAAAATAGCCATACACCAAAAGATTTTCATAATGAATGAAACGCAAGAAGTATTGTTGTATTTTTATGAATATATATTTTCTTTTGTATTTTAAAATGCAAGAGAAAAGAAGGAAATGTAATATGCATGCAAGAGCTAATGTGAGAGGCAAAGAATCTAACACCAACAAGAAAGAGTTGTCTATCGTGGGTTCACCAAAATGTAAGATCTAAAATGAACAGACATTTTAGACATATGATATTGTAGAGGAAGAAAATTTGGGTTGATGTTTATTTGAATTTGGTTTATTGATTAGGTTTGAGATGTGTTGTATTTCCTTAGCCTTTACATTTAGTTGTAATTTATGTATTTTAATGTGATTAAGCATAAAGGGGGAAGGAAGATTAGATGTTCCTCTTTTATTCCCAAATGCACAAATGAAAGATCCAAGTTGATTAACCTAAAAGAAGGATCAATGCACAAATGAATCAACCATTTAGAAATGAGAGCAAAGAAGAAGATGTTAAATTCTATTTTATGATTAAGGAGATATGATATATTGCAGCAATTGAAAAGGATGAGAGAGAGTACCAACCTTAAAGAATTGCATATCTAAAGAATGCTTTTTTCTAAGGTCTATACTCTATTTCTGGAGAATCTGAAGTATGACCTGGAACAGAAATGCAGAGACGAACAAAACCCAAAAATATTTTTCTGATCCGATATAGTCCTATGAAAAAGGTCAAACTTGACCCACAAATGTCATTATTGACCCAATAATCTCGACCCTGACTTGTGTTGCCTCGACAGAAAATCTGTGTTCAGATCTCGATAGTTCGTTGAAAAGGGTATCTAGATATGAGTTCAAATCCACAATCCCGAACCTGTATCTGTAAGAAAAAGAGATTTGTTTGTTGGGGAGAGGGTTTTGCCTTAGTCAAACCCCGATTTAGGAATTAATCTTGAAATCAATAATTGAAAAAAGAATACTAGCAAGTATTAGAATTGAATCTAACAATGAAGCTATGATATTAAATAGATATGTAATTGTAATTCAAATGTAGACAAATATGTAGATATGAAAACATGGACTTTAGAAACCATAAACCTCCATGATTTGTATGTTTGAAATCCACCTTGAAGAGAGGATGAATGATTCTTGAGGATGCACAAAGGATCTTGAAGGAATATCACGCCACCATGATGGCTAGATCCAAGGCTTGAATTATGATTCTTGAATGCTTGAACCAAATCCCTTCAAAGGCTTGAAAGCTTGAATCCTTGATCTTTAATGGAGGAATTGAATTCTTTAGAGATTGAAAACATGTAGAACAAATGGATGCTTGAAATTTTTTCTTGATGACTTCTTACTTGATTTCACTTGGAGAGAATTAGTTCTCAATAGTTGATTGTTCATCGTGCTTAGATAAAATGAGAGGAGAAGGCTCCCTTTTATATGAAACTAGGGTACAATATTCTAAGGAGGCCAAAATAGGATAATTAAATTTCCATTAAAGCCTTTACCCCTAGGAGAGGACCTATATTAAATATAATTTAGGAATCATCTCTTTGGAACCTGAAACAGTCGACCCAGAAGCAGGAAAAATGAATTTTGGATGACCCCCAGAAGCCAACAGATTTCCAGATTTGAAAGGGGGGCCCAGGTCAAGGTTGAGGTTGACCCTGACCTAGGTCAAGGTCAAGGTTGTCCTTGACCTAGGTCAAGGTCAAGGTCGACCTTGACCCAGGAGGTCAAGACCCCTGGAAAACATGCCAGTTGGGATGGAAGGTGTCTAGAGAGGCCCAATCAGGGTCCTAAATAGACACAGATGTAGGAGATGATGCAGAAGTGACGGGATAGTATGATAGTGTTCAAAAACATCCCCTAAGGAGGGATAAACATTATTAACATGGAAGTGCTTCCATTTTAAGACAATACAAAACCAATTCACAGCAATCATTTTTTTTAATTTGTCTCCCATTATCTGTTATAATATAAGAAGGTATCCCACACCTGCAAATGATGTAGTTCAGGATAAACATGGATACTTACTTATCAATTTCTTTTATAAGAGGGACTACTTTGACCCACTTTGTGAAGTATTCAATGGTTGTAATAATGAATTTATGTCCGCTGGATAAGGAAGGATATATTTGACCTACCAAGTCAAAGGCCCATTATTGGAATGGCCAGTGTGTGATAAAAGGTAACAGCTCTCTAGCAAGAGCATGAATTAGGTTGCCAAGAAATTCACATTTATTGCAAGACTTAGAGAACTAAATATCATCTTTCTCCATGGAAGGCCAGTAGCACCCTACCCTTAGAATTTTCTTGTCCAATGAGAGAGCATTCAAGTTAGACCCACAAATGCCTTCATGAACTTCCTTTAGTGCATTTTCAGAATCTTCACTTTATATGCACCTAATGAGAGTACCATCTAGAACTTATATGTACAATTTGTTAGCTATGATAAAATAACATGAGGCATTTATTATAAGGTTTCTCTTCTTATTCCTAGATAGGTCATCATGAATTATTTATTCACGCAGGTAGGAGTATATTTGGTTGTATCAGGAAGATTTAGTGCCTGCAATTAAGCACACTATTTAGGATTTTAGGGAATCATGGGCTGGAAAATGGATTTCTTCCATGAGGAAGTCATAGAAAAACTAATGCTCCTCTATGTTTAACATTGAGGAAAAAGGATTCATGGCATTGGATGCTTTTTTGGCTTCTCTTGGGACTTGTTGAAAGGTGATAAAGACAAAATACTTTTTTAGATCATCAACCATCCTCTTATAGGGCGTAATATTTTCATCCTTAGTCTGGTATTAGTCATTTACTTGGTTGATCACTAACTTAGACTCTCCATAAATGTGTAGTTCCATGATTTTCCATTTGATTGGTAACTTAAGTCCATTTTCCAAGGCTTTATATTCAGCTATATTGTTTATGCAAGGAAAGATCATCTTGTAAGATTTAGGGAGTTTGTATCCTTGTGGTGTTATAAAGAGTACCCCAGCTCTAGACCCTTGTTGTGTGAATGATTCATCGAAGAACATTTTCCATGAGTTCTATGTCAAATGTAAAATGGTTTCATCAAGAAACTCTATGATTAGCGATTTACTATCTTGAACAAGAGCATCCACCAGGTGATCAATAATGACTTTCCCTTTGATATCTTTTCTATTTATGTATTTAATTTTTAATTTGCTAAGTATCATCACCCATTTTTCTAGTCTACCAATCAAGGTTTCCTTACTTAACAAATACTTTAAAGGAACCATCTTTGTAATGAGCTTGATAGGGTGTGCGAGCATGTAATGTTGGAGCTTTTGTGAAGCAAATACCACTGCTAGACAATATTTTTCAATAATTGTGTAATTGTGATCATATGAAACCATTTTTCTTCTTATGTAATAAATTTCTCTTTCCTTTCTTGTTTAATCATGTTGTGCTAGTAAAGATCCAAGCAACGTTTATGTATCTAATATATATAGTAGGAGAGGTTTCCCTGGTGTGGGTGTCATTAAAATAGGTGGATTTGATAGGTACTCTTTGATCTATTGAAAGTGATTTTCACACCTTCATCCCATTTTAACGTTACTCCCTTATATAATGTCTTTGTAAATGGTTGAGCTTTATCTGCTAGATGTGAGATGATTCTCCAGATTGACTGTAGCTTCATATTTCTTGCCGGATACATTTCCATAATTGTCGCCACTTTTTTCTGGATTGACCTTAATTCCTTTTCCATAGGCAATGTACCCAAGAATCTTTCCTAATGTTACCCCAAAGGCACACTTTTCAGATTTAGCCTTAATTTGAATTGTTCCATTTTTTCAAAAAAATTCTCTATTTCAACCAAATGTGTAGTCCTTTTTTTCTGATTTTGCCAAAGTGTCGTTGACATATCTTGCATATTATTATGCATCATGTCATGGAATATGGTCATCTTAGATCTTTGGTACATTTATTCTACATTTTTAAGACCAAAAGGGATAATATTCCAACATAATGTGCCCCAAGAACACGTAAAAGTTTTCTTTTCCTGATCTTCAGGTGCTATTTTTATCTGATTATATCCCAAGAATCCATCCATGAGAGAATACATCTTGTATCTCACTGTGAGGTCCATAATCATGTCAATATTGGGAAGTCAGAAATCATCTTTAGTATAAGCTTTTTTTAAATCTCATAAGTCCATGCAGACCCTGATTGATTTGTCAGTCTTAGAAATAGGTACAATGTTTGAGATCCAGTCAGTGTATGCTATAGCTCTGATGAATTCCACTTTCAAAAACTTTTCTAACTTAGATTTGACCAATAGTGCCACATGGGGATGCATCTTCCTGATCTTTGTTTTATTGGTTTGACACCGGGAGAAATAGACAAGTGATGCATTATCGAGTTAGTATCAAGTCCTAGCATGTCTGAGTAGGACCAAGAAAATTTGATCATTTTTCTCATAAAAATTTGAGTGAATTGTTGTTTCTCTTCTTCGGACAAGGACTGTGCCAAGTATATCAATTGGGATGATTCTATTTTTCCCAAATTGACCAATTGTGTAGGTTCTATAAGTAAATAAGACCACTCCTAAAAGTGATTAGCCAAGATATTAATTTTCCCTTCCTGTGGCACCTTTGAGAGGTTTTCACCATTAGATATGTAATTTTTTACAATTTTAGGTTTTGAAACTACCACAAAGTGGTTTTCACCATCAGAAATTTTTCTCTTTTTATTTTTCTTTTTAATACTAAGAAACTTGATATCCCCATCTTTCATGATCATTCTCATTGCATTGGTGGAAGAGGTAAGAGGCTCAATAGAATTGAGATAATAGTCAAAGGTATAGTCATTTGGGGAATAAATTAAGTTTATAGGCTTTTTTGGATTCCACTCAATAAGTTTGGGTGGATTAGGGATAGAGATCCAATAGATTCTAAAGATAGTATTGTGTTATCATGATCAAGTCTTTCAATGGGTAAGAAAAGATCTATTATGACATTCTCCAAAGGAATACCTAGACCACGAAGTGTCCTAACATCACTATCAGAGTTATTGTTAGTATTTTGTGAATCTAACCCATTTGATCTAATGCTAGCATTTTGATTCTCCTCTCGAGTAGACATTCATTCCAGAAAATTTCTTAGAGGAATAATATAAATTTTTGATGTGGATCTAGTTCCAATATGGATATTTGTGACATTATTTCCAAAGTTCCAATTTATGTTTTGGGGAAGGATTGTTTCTTGGGAAGCATTGGAACTTTCCCCTTGTTCAAACTAAGGTGCATATTTGTGAAAAATGTCAATCTCAATATCTATTGTGGAATCTAAGAGGGAATCCCATTTTTACTCATTGGAATTTGTTCCATACAATGAGGCATATCTAGTAGGTGAGAAGGGGTGACTGGTTGCCCCCAGTTAGGATGTCTTCCTTCTATGTCATTCTCAGTACCTTGACCAAACTCATACTCATGAGAATCATTCTCTCTTTTAGAAGATCTACCTAGGTACTATTATATGGTCATGAAGACTCCTTCATCTCCACTTGAGATTCCCTCTTCTTCTTGGTCATCTTCACCTTCTTGTGTTACTACTTTTTCTTCAGTTCCATGTATAGATGTAGGATTAGGTGAAGATATCTCTATTGATTGCACTCTTGTGTCCATAAAGTGAGGTAAATCAAGTATATGATAAATAGTAACTAGTTGCCCCTATTTAGGGTGTCTTTCCTCATTTTCAAGTGAATTGCTTTGTTTTTTTTTAGCCTACTAATTCTTCTTTGGTCAATTGATTCTCTTCCTATCATTTTTTGGATGTTGATCTATTTGGTTTGAAGGGGGCTCTGAAATGGTGTGGAATATAAAGTTCTCCTTGATAGTTAGGATTCTCTATTTGTATATGTAATAGGCTTTCAAAGGCTAACTGTGTAACCTCATATTCCTCTTTAGTCTCATCATCAAAGTCTTATAGTTGATTTTATATAGGGTCATTTCTAGCAGAAGGATTGGATTTTTTTCATGGTATCCTAGTCCTATTTTATCTATGGGACTCTCGAACTTGATGTGTATGGGTTCTAGAAATCCTTTTTTCCTCTTAGGGGTCATTTTCCTTTATACCCCATTTTTTGCATGATTTGATATCTCTTTCCATATTTTTTCTAAGAGATCTCAACATGTTTAACTTCTTGATCATGTTCCTCCTCTCTATAAATTCAAGAAAGAACATATTTTTCTTCATTTTATTTTGAAAGAGAAACACAATATTTCACCATACTAGTCCCTTCATGTATGGTTAATGGCTGGGCACTAGAAGGTTTGAATGATCATGAAGCATTTCCATAGGACCTAGGGGATGTAGGGAGATTGGCCATAGATGGAAAGGGATGCAATTTATATTCTCCCATACCAGTGTCCTTAATTTTCAATTTCTCTTCAAAATTTCTCAAGAGTGCTACTTTAGAATTCTCAGCCTCCCATCCATTAGATGCTTCCTTATTGTGTAGAACCATGTTGTCATCTTGTTTCAAACTATTGAAAGAATAGGTATTGCCAGCTAGGATGGAGATCTCCACTCCTTTTTGTGGGAATTTAGCACACTAGTGACATGTTGAGGGGACAGATTGCATGTCTTGGATCCAAGGTCTCCCTAACAAGATATTGTATGTCAGAGGTGAGTCTAACACTTGGTAGGTTACGTCTCTCTCAATTGGTCTGACCCTGATAGGGATCAAAACTAATCCTTTTGATGACTTCTCCTCTTCATCATATTCCTTTATGGTTATTTTCCTCCTAGGATCTATAGCATGCTTTGAGAAACCCAATTCTATCACAATTTTGAGGGTGCAAATATTCAAACCGGTGCCTCCATCTATCAGGACACACTTGACTCTATGTTTGTGGATCAAAAACTTTATATGCAAGGGCTGATTATGTGGGTGATTTAGTGTATTATCATCTTCTTCTGAGAAGGATAGGTAATGAGGCAAGGTCAAGTGGCCCACCATTATTTGGAATTGATCGACATTGAGGCCTTTTGGCACAATTATTTCTAGAAGGGTTGTTTCAAGAATATCCTTATGCAATGGTGATATTTTAAGTAATTCCAGAATGGAAATTTGGGCAGGGATTCTTTGTAATTGATCAACTAAGTCATAATTTGAAATTGGGATTTACGAGACCAATTGATTTGATATTGAAGGTTTTTTTTATGCAGTGGGTTATTTAGATGAGGATACTACTCCCTTAAGAGTAACCTTAGATTGATATCCTTGTTATAGAATTAGACAATTCAGACTTTTTCTTGTCTTTGATGATGATTACATTGACCAATTGATCATATAGTTTGAGCATGTGGATCACATTGTCATTATTTTCATATGTGTAGTTTACCTTAGCTCCTTGATTATTTGAAGATTCCCCTTGTTCATAAGACGGTAGAGGTTGTTTAAAATCCTTGTGATCATTTTTTGACTAGTGTCCATCAACTGTGATGGTTTCATAATCAATCAATTCTTGGATGACATTATTTAACTTCATGCATTTGTTAGTCAAGTGTCCTTTATTTTTGTGGTATTCACAAAAGTGATTATCATTCCACCATTTGGGTTTGACCGTTGGCTCCCAAGGATTTGAGTGTGGTATCATGATATTTGTTTAGCCACCAAATTATTTAGTGTGGCTTCAAGGGGTTCTCCTAGATGATTAAAGTTACACTTGGGCTTGGTTATCCATGGCCCTTTGTCTTTCTACATGTCTTGGTTATTCTTTAGTGTTGATGAAATATTCACATTGTTCTTAGTAGCTTGGATGCTACTAGATAGATTGAATATTGGTTCCTTGGGTTTGAAAAAGAATTAATTAGCCACTCCATCATTGACCATGTTATTATTCTTGTTCCAATATTTTCTCTTGTCCTTACCATTGTTATTGTTAGGATTGTTCAAGGATTTAGTGTCTTTGTCTAGGATGTCTTGCAAAAAATTTTGTCCATCTTTGAAGAAATTTAACAAAAGGTTCACCACTGTGTTGTTTGGTGTTACATAGATTTAGCATGGTGAATTTGTGTAAGATTTTATAAGAATAGTGTTGGATGTACTTTTTCACAAGCTCATGAAATGTATGAATTCTAGGTGAGATATTTGTGAGCCATTCCCAGGCTTTCCTGTTGAGGCTCCAAGAGAATAGTATCATTAGGTATGTCCTTTCATGAATGAGCTCCATGCTAAGAGTAAAAAATTCTCTCACATGGTCTTGAGGGTCACAATCCCCTTGTACTTGTCTTACTTTGGAATCTCAACTTTAGGAGTAAATGGTGGCATGTGTAAGTTCTTAGAAAATGGAAAGGGACATATAAACTCTAGTGAGTATTTTTTATAGGAACATTCTTTTTCTTTCTTCAATTCTCTAAGTTCACACCTAATGTCTTGAAAATATTAATTGAGAATTTTGATACGGGATTCTTCCTCATGTTGTATTATTCCTTCAATATCAAAGTCGGGAGGAAGTTTAATACATGTGGATTCTAGGTGCATTAAGTATTTATCCTTGTCCATATTCATGAGGATTTGCATCATATTTTGAAAGTGTTTGTCCTATTGACATCTTTTGATTTCCTCTTCATTAGGTTCGTCAATCGAGGAGGAAACACTAGTATGGTGGATTTTTCATCCTTGGCTAGGTCCCCAGGCATAGTGATGTAAGTGTTCCAATGGGTTTGCTTGCACAATCCACTAAGAAGATCTTCTCTATCTTATTCAACGATCCTAATCTCCTCTAGGTTCTTATTAGGATTAGCTCATTAACTAAGTCTTAATCTTACTCTTCAATAAGAGTCTCCACTTGTGCTTCACCCTTTGAAAGACTAACACCCTATGATTACTTGACTTCTCCACTTCTCCTACTCACACTTAGAAGAGTCTAAATGCCAATTTTCACTCTAAATTTATTAAACCATTTTCAGGGGTGTCCATCAACATGTATAAATCACATTTTATTATTTTGGAATCCATCTTGAGGGGTCTCTTCACTCTTTGCAATCGAGTTCACACTTTTGGCCTAAGGAGGCCTAATTCCTTGTAGCCCTATCTAGGGTGTTTTTCACAATTAACTTCAAACTTTCCCAAATAACTTGAAAATATAAGACCATATCCAAATACCCTTTTTCACCTTACAAGAAATTTTTAAGGTTTTAAGTTCAGTAGCCCTTTGTACATAGGGTTCCTACAAACTAGGTCTTATAGGGCTAATAGGCCTAAAAACTAGGACAATCTACAACACTATGCTAAACTTGTCCAAAACTTGTCTCCACTGATTGGTATGAACTTGACCAACTCAATATGTCAAGGTAACACAAAACCCTAACTTATCATTTACTTAGACTGTACATATCTATCTTCCCCTGCTCATGGAAACTCACTATTTCTCCACCAAACCACTAACTAGATAGTGCATGCTCGCCTAGGGCTTGGTCTTAAAAATATCTACTTGTATTTCCCTGACTCCTAACTCTACAACTATGTACACTCCTGGCTCCCCTATCATTTCCATCTATCCTTGGAAGTTTCCCATGGTTAGATTTCATGGGGGAGCCATATTTAGACTGACTGGTCAGGACAGGACCAGTGGACTACCTAAAACACAAAACAATTTAAACTAGACCTTAAACTACCTAAAAGAAACTTGGTCACTAAATGAGAAATGTTCCAAACACTCCTAAGGACACAAAAAAAACATTACTTCAAAGCTTTCAATCCATAATGTATGACTATCACAAGGAAATGCTCAGGATTTCTGAAAAATGCCAAATTGCAGACTATATTACTCTTCTCCAAATATTACAATGAATGAACTTACTTCATGATTTGGGTCTCTCATACACTAGATGCCTTATTCCACCATTGTAGGGCCTTGTTGGTCGATTCCCCACTCCTATAATCAAGGAGAATCTGATGTAACCATCTTGCATGCAATATTTGCAATTATTGAAAATGTTGTCATGACAACAAAATAGCAACTTTTGGCATCTTTTTAATTATGCCTTCTTCCTACATTTTAGGACCTCTATCCTCTCTATTTTGAGGAGCCAAGAGAATTAAAGACCCTATGGCATCTCTATGTCCTCATTTATGAGATTAGGACACATTCAAGACTCAACCATCACCTAACAACTAAGCCTAAGAATTTGAAAACTACAAACAATGGCTATTGATGTGACCTTAGTCCTAATGAGTAACTCACATAGCCTACATAGAAAAGACCTACTAAGGTCAAAATACAACTAACCTATCTTGACTTGGCTAATGTCAAGTACAAGCCAAAATGGACAAACATGGAGGCTAGCCTAGGTGCTCCTGCACATCCTCCCCAAAACAAAAAGAGCAATCCAACCTTGGATTAATGATGCTTGGATCAATACCTAGCTTCTTGAACTTTGATTCTTTGACCCATACTGCATCTGCATTTTTTTTATCATGTCTTTTGATCAAGTGCTATTTATACTCTTTTGTTCTAGTCTTCTTGTAGATTCTTGTATCCATTATGCTGTCAGCTCCTTTGACTGTATTAGATGGTAATTGTAACTCCTCCACATCTATGATGACTTCTTGAAGACTCTGATCCAAGTCTTTCTTTGGTCCTTTGTAATGGGCTAAATCTACAATGTTGAAGATAGGTGACAGTCCATTGTCTTCTGGGAGTTCTACTTTGAAAGCATTATCACCATACTTAGCTAAGATAGGACAAGGGCCTATCCTTCTCATCTGCAACTTGTGAGGGACTCCCTTCTGCAATCTTGATTTATTGAGATGTATCATTACCATGTCACCCACATTAAACTCAATTCTCCTCCTATTTTCATCAACCTTTGCCTTATGTTTCAAGGTGTTCTCTGTCAAGGTTTTTCAGACTGTATCATGAATATCTTGCATGGCTTGAGAAAAATCATCTGCATATCCACTTGCTTTCACTCCATCCTTCAATTCTCTCAACTCATATACTCCTCTAGGATGTAATCCATACACTGCCTCAAAGGGGCTCTTCCCTGTTGACATATTGATGGTGTCATTGTAGGCATACTCAGCATGTCCAATCAATTGATCTCATTGGTGTCCATACTCCTTTGTCAAGCATCTTAGTAGATTCCCAAGGCTTCTATTCACCACTTTGGTCTATCCATCAGTTTGAAGATGGTAGGCAGATCCAAAGGATAAATTAGTGCCTAATCTTTTCCAAAGAGTCTTCCAAAAATGACTCATAAATTTGGTGTCTCTATCAGACATAATGCTCTGAGGTAACACATGGATTCTTACTATCTCTTTGAAGAATAGAGATGCTATTTGTTTGGCATCATTAGTGGTCTTGCATGGCACAAAGTGAGCCATTCTGCTAAACCTATCCACAACTACATACACACTATCCATACCTTGTCTTTTTTTGGGTAACCCAACTACAAAATCCATGCTTAAGCAATCCCATGGTCTAGTAGGAATAGGTAGGGGCTGATAAAGGCTAGAATTTAATGAAGTACCCTTGGCTCTTTGACACACAATACAACTCTCTACATACCTCTTGACATCAATATTCATCCTCGGCCAATAGTAGAACCTTTGAACTAGTTCTTGTGTCTTTGTGATCCCAAAGTGACCACTCAATGCACCATTGTGCTTCTCTTGAATCATGTTCTCCCTAATGGAACCTCTAGGGACACATAGCTTATGGAATTTAAACAAAAGGTTACTTTGCAAAGTATATTCAGCATACTCAATATGAAAATAGTTCTTGTATTCAGCACATACCTTGTAAATGTCTGCAAAGTCCTCATCTTCAGCATATAGATCCTTGAAGTGATCTATTCCCATGCTCTTCAACTAAATCTCTTGAATGGTAAGATCTCTTCTTGACAATGAATCAGAAACTTTTTTGAGGACACCTTTCTTATGTTTTTTGTTAAAGGTGTAAGCTTGTAGGTATTCAACCCACTTCATGTGCTTGTGACTCAAATTTTCTTGAGAATTTAGAAAACTTAAGGCTTGATTATCTAAATAAACAATGAACTCCTTGGGAAGAAAGTAGTTCCTCCACTTTCTCAAGGCTTGAACCAATGCATACAACTCAAGGTCATAAGAATAATACTTCTTCTTTGCTTCACTCAACTTATCAGAGTGAAATGCTACTAGTCTACCCTCTTGGCTTAGGACAGCCCCAATAGCTATGTTGCTTGCATCACATTCAATTGTGAAAATCTTCTCAAAGCTTGGTAAGACTAACACTGGTTGGGTAGAAATATTTTCCTTTAGTAACTCAAAGCTCTTGTTGGCTTGTTCATTCCACATGAACTTGGTCTTTATTCCTCCTTTAATTTTATCCAACATTGGAGCACAAATAGCACTAAATTACCTTATGAACTTCCTATAATACTGAGAAAGGCCATGAAAAATCCTTACCTCTATTTCTATCCTTGGATTGGGCCAATTCATAATGGATTCTACCTTACTCTTGTCCATTTTCATATTACCATGAGATAGAACAAATCCTAGGTACACTAGCTCTATTTTGATGAACTCACATTTCTCCAAGTTAATCATTAACTTCTCTTCATGTAGCCTCTTAAGTACTAATTCTACATGCTTGAGTTGTCCCTCTCTTGTCTTACTAAAAATGAGTATATCATCCAAGTATACCACTACAAACTTGCCAATGTGGTCTTTAAGTACTTCATTCATCAACCTCATAAAAGTTGATGGAGCATTTGATAAGACAAATGGAATGACTAGCCATTCATACATCCCTTCAGTGGTCTTGAAGGTTGTCTTCCACTCATCTCCTTCATTCACCCTTATCTGGTGATAGCCACTTTTCAAATCTATCTTTATGAAGTACCTTGCACCTCCTAAACAATCTATCAAGTCTTCTATCCAAGGGATAGGGAACCTATATCTGATAGTGATCCTATTTATAGCTTTGGATTCAGTACACAATCTCCAAGTACCTCCTTTCTTAGGGGCTAGGACTATGGGTACAGCACAAGGACTAATACTCTTCCTTATAAGACCTTGTTCTAGTAACTCTTGAATTTGCCTAGCTATTTCCTCATTCTGTTGAGGTGTCATCTTGTAGGCTACCTTATTGGGTAGGGTAGCTCTAGGAATAAGGTAAATATTATGGCTTATGGGTCTTATAGGGGGTAAGGTTGATGGTTTTCCATCACTTACAATGCCTTCATACTTATGCAACATTTCTTGTATCTCTTGTGGCAGCTCTATCCTCTTCACTGTTTTGTCTTCCTCTTCCTTGGGCTTTAACACTAGAGAAAAATCAACTCCTTCTCCTTCTTCCATGGCCTTCAAGAAATCTTTCTCACTCACCATTAGTACATTGGGACCAGTTGTCTTCACCTTTGCATCTTCTAATAATGACTGAATTTTGAAAGTCATATTATCCTTCTTGAAAGTATAGGATTTTTTCACTCCATCATGGATAGCTTGGCGGTCAAATTTCCATGGCCTGCCTAGAAGAAAGTGACATGCATCCATGGGAAGCACATCACATAGTACCTTGTCCTTATATCTCCCTATAGATAACTCTACCCATGCTTGCTCATTCACTAAGACATGTTGTCCCTTATTGAGCCATGTTACTTTGTAGAGATGAGTATGAGTTATTCTTGGCATACCTAACTTGTTGACTGCTTCCTTTGATACAATATTATCAGTAGACCCTGATTCTATCATAACCCTACATACTTTTCCCATCACCTTACATTTGATTCTAAACAAAGACCTCCTTTGGCTTGACTCCTCCTTGATTGGCTCCTTGATCAATGTTCTCCTCATCATGAGGTTCTCACCTTCCTCTGAGTTTAATGGCACCTCAAGGTGTTTATCAGCTACACTAGTGTCTTCTTGGACCAGATTAGTCCTCTTGTTACCTCCTTGAAAACTACCACTCTTCTCTGGACACCTATAGGTAGGGTGTCCCATTTGGTTACAGTGGTAACATTTCATATTGGCAAAGTAATTGCCTCTTCCTTGTCCACCACTTCTACCTTTGAAATTGGAGTTCCTTCCTCTACCACCTCTACTAGAACTTGCTTCTTGTTTCTCATTGTATTTGACTTCTCCTTGTGTCCTTGATTCTGAACTCCTTCCACCATATCCACCTCTTTGTCCTCTACTATCTCTTCCTCTACCTCTTCCTTTAGAACTTTGTTCTTGCTTTCTCTTTCCTTTTTCTTCTAACTTCAAGGCCATTTGATAGCATTGGAGGATGGTTTTGAAGTTCACTAGACTCGTGTCTTATTGAATAGACCATTTAAGTCCATTCATATACCTAGCTAGCTTGATGCTTTCATCTTCAACCACTTGTGACCGTAGGCACAACTTTTGGAACTCTTCAATGTAGTCTTGAACATCTAAGTATTTTTGTTTGAGATTATGTCTCCTCCTATGTAACTATACTTCATAATCATCAGGAAAATAGGTCTACTTCATCTTAGTCACCATGCCCTTCCATGTGGCTATAGGACTCTTTCCTTCCTTTTCTCTTTCAGTTTGAACAAACTTCCACCATGTGAGAATTGAACCTCTCAATCTTGACTTGGCCACATTCACTTTTTGGGCCTCTATGATACCATCACATTCAAAGTGGTTCTCTATGCTTTCTATCCAATCCACTACTGAATTTGGATCCATTTGTCCACTAAATAGTGGCACACCCTCAAAATATTTACCACTCAAAGCCTTCAATGCCTTTAAGAAGGGTTCTTGGTCATTGATAGGGTCGGGGGTTGGAGCTTCTTCTTCTATATCCACTCCTTTCTCCCTTGCTTCTTCTTCTTCTTTTTGGTCAATCTTATCCTTCATCTTCTCAGCTTTGTCTTGGACTTCTCCCAAGAGTTGCTCCATTTGAGACAATCTTTCTCTTAATGACTTGTTGTCTTCTTCTTGTTCTTCCACCTTTTTAGCTATCTCATCATTAGTCACCATGACTTTGTCTTTTTCTAATCCTCCAGGTGTATTCTCTCCCACTAATTCAGTAGGCTGAAACATCCACCACAAGCCTAATCTTTAATCAAGCTCTGATACCAATATGATGTAAGTGTTCCAATGGGTTTGCTTGCACAATCCACTAATAAGATCTTCTATATCTTATTCAAGGATCCTAATCTCCTCTAGGTCCTTATTAGGCTTAGATCATTAACTAATTCCTAATATTACTCTTATCTAAGAGTCTCCACTTGTGCTTCACCCTTTGAAAGACTAACACCTTATAATTACTTCACTTCTCCACTTCTCCTACTCACACTTAGAAGAGTCTAAATGCCAATTTTCACTCTAACTTTCTTAAACCATTTGTAGGGGTGTCCATCAACATGTAGAAATCACATTTGATCAGTTTGGAATCCATCTTGAGGGATCTCTTCACTCTTTGCAATCGAGTTCACACTTTTGGCTTAAGGAGGCCTAATTCCTTGTAGCCCTATCCAGGGTGTTTTTCACAATTAACTTCAAACTTTCCCTACTAACTTGAAAATATAAGACCATATCCAAATACCCCTTTTCACCTTACAAGACATTTTTAAGTTTTTAAGTTCAGTAGCCCTCCGTACATAGGGTTCCTACAAACTAGGTCTTATAGGGCTAATAGGCCTAAATACTAGGATAGTCTACAACACTATGCTAAACTTGTCCAAAACTTCTCTCCACTGATTGGTATGAACTTGACCAACTTAGTATGTCAAGGTAACACAAAACCATAACTTATCATGTACTTAGACCGTACAGATCTATCTTCCCCTGCTCATGGAAACTCACTGTTTCTCCATAAAACCACTAACCGGACAGTGCATGCTCGCCTAGGGATTGGTCTTAAAAATATCTACTTGTCTTTCCCTTACTCCTAACTCTACAACTATGTACACTAATAACTCCCCTATCATTTCCATCTATCCTTGGAAGTTTCCCATTGTCAGATTTCATGGTGGAGCCATATTTAGACTGACTGGTCAGGACAGGACCAGTGGACTACCTAAAACAAAAAAAAAATTAAACTACACCTTAAACTACCTCAAATAAACTTGGTCACTAAATTAGAAACATTCCAAACACTCCTAAGGACACAAAAAAAACATTACTTCAAAGCTTTCAATCCATAATGTATGACTGTCACAAGGAAATGCTTAGGATTTCTGGAAATGCCAAATTGCAGACTGTATTACTCTTCTCCAAATATTACAATGAATGAACTTACTTCATGATTAGGGTCTCTCATACACTAGATTCCTTCTTCCACCATTTTAGGGCCTTTTTGGTTGATTCCCCACTCCTATAATCAAGGAGAATCTGATGTAACCATCTTGCATGCAATATTTGCAATTATTGCAAATGTTGTCATGACAACAAAATAGCAACTTTTGGCATCTTTTCAATTATGCCTTCTTCCTACATTTTAGGACCTCTATCCTCTCTATTTCAAGGATCCAAGAGAATTAAAGACCCTATTGCATCTATATGCCCTCATTTATGAGATTAGGACACATTCAAGACTCTAAACCATCACCTAACAACTAAGCCTAAGAATTTGAAAACTACAAACAATGGCTATTGATGTGACCTTAGTCCTAATGACTAACTCACTTAGCCTACATATAAAATACCTACTAAGTTTTAAATGCAACTAACCTATCTTGACTTGGCTAATGTCAAGTACAAGCCAAAATGGACAAACATGGAGGCTAGCCTAGGTGCTCCTGCACCACATAAGCTGACATGGCTGACATGTCTTTATGTTTAGTATTGTTTTAGTGATGTTGAAGGCTTGACGTTTGAAATATGGGTATTGATTGGTATATAGTTGGTGTGTCTTGATTTGTAAACCTTTGAGTAGATCTTGGTTTTTGACAGGACGAGGGTCCTGGAGTATATTCATCAATAGCTTTTCCCTTTGAATTGAGATCAAATTTTTTTGTTGGCTTCTAGTTTTAACCATGAAAGACAATCATAGTTAAGACTTTGAAATGACTAGACTTATGGGTCAAGTCAAATATTTCCAAATGATCACTTTTCTAAGAGATTGGTAAGAGATACATTCATGAAAGATTGTTAATCCTGGTACAAGGTATCATGATTTGAGACCTGAATGTTTGTTAGATGACACTTGTGACCAAGCTAATTAAGGTTGACTTTGGATGAGATAGATCATGCAAATTAAGACCATTTGATAATATATAACAAGAGACAAGTATGAGTCAAGCCACTATCTCAAGAAATGATGATTGTTGTGAGAAGGTACAATGATTGATTCAGGACACATAAATAAGCAATAGGATGAACATAAGGACATCAAGGATCAAAGTAACTATTATATTCCAATGTAAGCTCATACAAAAATTCCTAGGTTCCCATATGAAAATTCCCAGGTTCCCATATGAAAATTCCTGAGTTCCCATACGATTTGTTGATGTCAAAGTGTTTTGTGGTACAAAAATTCTAATGGATCAAATGACAGTGTAATGCTTGACAATTTTTCAATTGACTTGATGGATTTTTTGACCAATTTTCACAATCTTGAGGTGATAATGTCAATGTTTGAAAGTTTCTTATATTGTTTTGGTGTCATTTTTGGGTGATTCAAACACATCAAACACAAAGGAGTGAAAATAAAACACACTTTCTAACCCTAGAGTAAATTGGCTTAGTAATAAAATCCTCGCTCGTTAACTTAGGTACACACCCAATAGCTAACCAAAATATGGTCACCATAATCCACACAACGGGTAAAGTGATTTCGTATTAGCCGACTCCAAACACTAATGGGGGCATGATATGAAAAGTGTCTTGGGGGAGTTACTATCTTTATTACACATGGATTATACAATTTTGGAGGTGAACTGAGTGGCTACTACTCTATGGAATCTAGTAAGGTTTTTTGTTAGAGTACATCCTTTGTTTCCATGCAAGTGTATTCAGGCGTATAGCCCCAAAAAGAACCTTTGCATGAATATTCATGTAAATGTGATTAAGACCCAAGGGCCTACTATGTGTTAGGTGAGAGCTTAGTATAAGCTCAAATGGTACCTGACTTCTGAGGCTTTAACCCCAAGAAGAAAGTTTGATTAACATAAGTTGGAGTGGTTATGCTTACACCTCATTCTCACATGGGTCATTCTCAGGATATTTTTACCTCAACCGATAGGCCCATCTAAAAGGTATGCATGAAGAGAAATGGATAGAAAAGAGAAATTTTGGATTTCAGATTCTTCCTCAAAGAGGAGAAGAGCATAATCTCCTATTTATCTTTTTTTTTCCCAAACACATCAAACACTCCAAATTTTTCCCAAAATATTGCTTTCCTAAGACAAGTCAAACATGTCGAGGTTTCTTATCTACCCTAAAAGGAAAGAGAGCATAATCCCTTAAGTTTTAGCTTGGCTCACACAATAATCCCCTAATTAAACTAGGTGCCTAGATAATCGTTTAAAAAGCTCGATCATTTGGTTGATGGAGACATTAGGAAAAATACAAACCAAAAGGCATAGTAGTCTTAGAAAGATTTGTTTCTTTGTCAAAACTTCCTACAAGCACAAATAGGTTAGTATTTTTTAATAAAGAGTGTTCTAGTGTTACTTTGATAAGCGAACCTTCTAGTAGACATCCTGTAAAAACATGTTAAGCTCCCAAATCAGAGAGATAGAAGATTAACACAACCATGTTAGAGGTTAGAAGTCAAAAATCAATTCAAATGAACGTCTAAAAGTGCTCTCTATTTTTGAAATAACAAAGTACAGAGGACAAACTGGCATCAAAACTTGTACAACAATCTAGGACTAACCATATAAAAAACATAGAAAGATGATCACTCATACGAAAATTAAAGCATGTTAGTATGATTCAAATTTAAATCAAATGTAGTCTCATATGACAATACATATATTCTGAAATGGACTACTAATTTTTCGTACAAGCAGGCATGATAGACCATACGACAATGAGTGTAGTTTTGGAAAAATGACAAAAATATTGAGAATTGAGGCTTAAAACAAGTTTGAACCCAACGGTGGGCACCAAAAATATGTTTGGTAAATGTAGTCTTCAACCTAAAAACACCAAACACTCAATAAACTATTATCTCAAGCATTAGTGATCATCAAACCGAAATATAACAATATGCATCTACCTTCAAAATCAGCTTGTTGCTTCCTATTTGAAGGGAGTTTGATTCTCAATGGATGCTCATTAGTTTGGAATTTGGAATCAATGACTATACAACTCCAAAATGGAAGATTCAAAAGTTGGGAATGAGGCACTAACTTTCATACTTTTCCCTCAAGATCATGAAGATGAAATGCATGAGTCCAACTAAGCTAAATGCATGCTAAAACATGAGTTAATCTAAGAAATTGAAACTAAAATTCCATTCAAGATCAAAATGCACAACACTAAGATACCATGAAAATGCATTCCAAAAACATGAGAAAAACCGAGAATCAAAATAGCATTATGATGTTACTTCTAAATTTTGCCTCCCTTTGAGCAAGGAGAGATATCCCTTTTATAGGAGTTTCCTCAAAATGGATGACCAAGATTTAGCCACGAAGGGCAGTTGAGATGCATTTCCCTTCAATCCATGTGGGCTTGATCCAGGTGGAAGATTGTTGATTGGTCAACCTTGTGTTTGTTTGGGGGAGAATGAGACAAATTTGGTAACTATCCCCTTTTAATTTATTTTATTTCAATTTTATGTGCTCACACATGTGCGAGGATGTGTGAAGGGATTCTTTTAATTAAAAGTGTTCATACTTTTAATTAAATTCTATAGTTCAAGAAATTAAATGATTTAAGCTTTGATTGAGAATTTGATTCAACAAGAATGATTTAATTATGCAAGCAAGTTTGATTAAATACTTACATAATTAAGGTCTATCAGTAAATGCCTTTGATTAAGGACTATTAAGGCCAATTAATAAAATTAGGGGCTATGGGTTTACAAGACCAATTTTGGGTTATTATGCCTATAACATTCTTTTCAATAGGTCTAGGTACTAAATTCCAAGTGTTATTCTTCTCTATTTAATCTAATTCTTCTTTCATTTCATTAATCCAATCATCATTTTCCAAAGCATATTTAACAGTTTTAGGTTCTAATTCATATAGAAGATAAGTGCTTTCTATTACCTTACTTCTTGTCATCACTCCATTTTTATCTCTAATAATCTTCTCTTTTTATAATTAATTTTTACATACCTTGGGAGTACCAGTTCTATTTTTTGGTTACCTTCATCATTATTCACCGGTTGTGCTTCATTCATTACTTCAGTCACCTATGGTACTATATTTGGCTCCACCAGTTGAACATAACATGTCATAGTCTTTTGGTTCCTTCTTGCAATCTTCTTCATTTTTGTCAAAGAACTCATCAATTCTCACATTTTCACTTTCAATCATCTTTTTAGTACGCTTGTTCAAACATTTATAATCTTTACTTCTAGTAGAATAGCCAAGAAATATTCATTCATCACTCTTAGAATCAAATTTACCATTTTGGTCATCCTTCTTTACGTAAAATTTACTTCCAAAGATTTTGAATTAGTTGACACAGCTTGGAGTATGACTATACCATATCTCATAAGGTGTTTTATTTGTACCTTTCCTATGTTTTACTATGTTCAAAGTATAAATAGAATTACTTGCAACTTCTCTGCAAAAGGTTTGAGCCACTCCCTTTTCCATCAAAAGTGTTCTTGCACAACCAATTATGGATCTATTCCTTCTCTCTGTAATTCCCTTTTTTTGTGGTGATCTCGGTGCTAACGTTTGTCTCTTGATTCCATTTTCTTCACAAAATTTTGTGAACTCATGTGAGGTAAACTCAACTCCTCTATCAGATCTAAGACACTCGAGTGCTTTACATGTTTATTTTTCAACTCTTTCTTTATAAAACTTAAACATGTAGAATGCATCATATTTATCCTTTAAAAACATAACAGACATCACTCTTGATTACTCATCAATAAATAAGATAAATTACCTATCCCCATAGTAACTCTTTGTTCACATCGGTCCACACAAGTTAGTGTGTACAAGGTCAAGAATGTTCTAAAATGAATAGAATTTACTAGTAAAGCTAGATCTAGTTAGCTTTCCCAACTGACACTCTTCACACATAGCATTCTTAGGCTTAGTTAAAGTAGGAAAACCTCTAACATATTTATTCTTATAGACCTTTACCAGATTATCAAAATTAACATGACAGAATCTCTTATGCCATAGCCAGAAATCTTCAACTTTAGCAAACAAGCAGTGTTTATTAGTAGAGCTCAATTGGAATAGGTTGCCTCTAGTCTATTTACCAGTAGCAATAAAATATCTAGATGTTCCTAAGATATTTCAAACACCATTACTCAATTCCAATCTAAAACCTTTGTTAGTCAACTGAGAAACACTTAACAAGTTATACTTGAATTCGTCAGCCCAATCAAAATCATCACAATTAGTGTTATCATTAAGTGATATTGAACCTTTACCTCTTACTACACATGGTGAACCATTACCAAATCTGACTGCACCACCATCACATTCTTCTATTTAAATAAATGTTCTTTTTTCACTAGTCATGTGATGTGTACACCCACTGTCTATTATCCAGTCATCACTATAATGCATTCTTCAAATCAATGTTTTCTCCTCACTATCTCCATCAGCACCAGTTGAGGGTTCTTCTTTGACTGCAAAAAAAACTATCTCTTCCTCATCATCTCTTCCATATAATTATTCATCAGTCACTCCATCTTCTACTAGATAACCTACTTTCTTTCTCTTGTCTTTGAAGTTCCTGAATTTCTTGAACTTATCCTTCCTATCATTGTTAGGACATCTAGATGCAATATGACCAATTTTGTTACATGAAAATTATTTTAAGGGAAGTTTACCTTTGTACTTTCCTTTTCCTCTAGGTAAACTTATTTCTAGTAGTGCTTCCAAAGCTTCTTGTTCTCTTTCCTCATATAAGATAGAATCATAGTCATGATTTCCTTCGGAACTATTAGGGAATTCCTTTCCTTTGTTTTATGAACCAATGGTTAGGGAAGCTTTGAATGCAGACTCTATTCTAGGCATATTGTTATCAAAGTTACTTAACTCAAAAGAAGTAATCTTTCCAATAAAAGAATCTAGAGTCACATTTGTAGGATTGATAGGTCTCAGTTCTTATATAGTAGAGACTCTAATAGCATACTATAGTAGAAGGGTTCTCAATATTTTAATTACCACATCATCTTCTTCAAGTTGACCACCAGCTACTTTTATAGCAAAAACAACTTCCTTTAAACTATTTTTGTATTGACAAATATTTTCTCCTTCATGCATTCTCATTTGATCATAATTTCCTCTGAGATTATCTACCTTTTATTTCTGAACATGAACATCACTGCCATGGACTATTGCCAACTTATCCCATATATATTTAGCATTATCCATTTCCTTGATATCTAAAAACTCAACATTAGCCAGAGCACTTGTAATCTCTATCATTACATAATTATGTTCCAGTTTCTCTTTATTTCATTAGGAGTTAGGGTGCCAGAATGTTGAACATATTTGGTTGTGATATGATCCAATGATTTCTCTCCAATAACTGACAGATGTAGCTTCATCCTGCTTACCCATGTAGAGAAATTCTCTTTAGAGAATTTAGGTCCTTCCTTCTTATACATCTTCGGATATTTTTGTTGGCAAGTGATACATTTCTAGACTAATATGAAACACTTTATGGTTGTAATTTATGGCAACACATCTATAGTGATGATCGCTTGAAGTTGTTTTTAGTTTTTCATATATAGATAGAAAAATGACTAAGTATAGTAAGCAAAAATATAGAGTATAGTGGTACAAATTTGGACAGTGAAGACAGTAGATGATGCATGGGGACATACGAGATTAGAGGATGAAATTTTGGAGTATTTATGACCTTCTGGTAAGGTTTCTTTACTTTTTTTATGATCACAGAAAGTTACAGTATCTTGAAGTCATGGAAAGATAGAGTAACAGGGATACATAGTAGGTGAACAGTCGCGATGATTGAGGGAGTATGTCATGGACTCCTAGCATGCTAATTTGGATTGTGATTTTGGATTACCTATTCTTTGGTAGTATAAGGTTGCCAACATTGTATTTACTCTTTGAGTATATATTAATTATATTTTGTAATGTATTAGAGAGTCGACTGAATGATGTAATATATATATATATGAAGAGATTTTTGTAAAGTGAATTAGAGAAGAAAGATGTAATGAGATGATATGAAGAAGATGGAATGCATGGATGCACTGTGATGTAAGACAGATGTGAGAAACAACTGGAACTATCTAAGAATAGTTTATGCTTGTAATGTTCACTACTGAGAAATGATTATAACATAACTATTTATGATTGTAAGAGTAGTGTGTTGAGTATACCTTTAACAGGGTTTTGTATTCCCCTAATGTAATATTCAGCTCCTAACAGGGCTAGGTATCCTAACAAGGACACTATACTTTTAGTTCATATTTTTGGGTACCATCCCCAGTGGGGTTTTCCCTTGTCCATGGTTTCCTCAACAAAAATTCATGGTGTTATGAGTTATGTGTTGTGTGTTGTGTGCCTATTTTATTTTTATGAGAAATTTTAACAGCTTAAGGGAGATCGAGATGGATTCTGAAAGCTTGGAAGAAAACTTTGAAGTAGCACTTGAAGATCTTGAAAAAGCTAAAGCAGAGAATGGTGACTTGAAATTTAAATTAAGAAGAGTTGAGGGATTCATTAAGAAACTAAAAGAACATCTTGAACTTTCCAGAATTCAGAGACAAGATCTTATGGTTAAGATAAAAGAGGATTCATAAAATGATAATTCTGATGCAAGAGCATCTTGGGTCATTGGCAATCCTGCACAACCAAAAAGATGTTTTACTTTCAGTTCTTTAATTTGTTCTTTGTCGCTCGGGTTCTATTGCTCAGCCATACTTGTCTCTGTCTCTCAGGTTCTATTTCTTAGGCATGCTTGTCTCTATTTTTTAGGCATGTTTACCAATGGATTTTGGTGATGCTTTACCGATGGATTTCGGTGATGCTTTACCGACGGATTTTGGTTATGCTTTATAGACGGGTTGCTGATTTTTGGTAACCATCTTCCCGATACTATTATTTTGGGAGTTGGATCTTTGGTTGACTTCTTCAGCTATTTCTGATGGCTTAATTTATTTTGGATCTCTCATTGGGATCTATGTGGACCTAAATCTGGTTCTCACATATGGATTTGAGTGTCGACCTCTTGTAGTGGACTCTTGTATATATTCTTGTGTATGTTCTTAGTTTAAAAAGGGACATATTTCTTAGAGAAAGAAGGCAAATGTTTAGATATTGAAATCGATGGCCTGTGATCTCTATTTTCTGAATATCTTATTTTAATTCATTAAATATATGGCCAAAACCGGGAATTTCTTACAGCCCGGCATGTAATGATTTTGATCAAGTTAATATAAAGGATCTATTTGTTTTCTTCTCTCACTTTGCTGTTTTGACTTCTACATTATGTCTGCAAGTTGGTTTGGTATCTGGGAGTGCCCTTGGCTCCTCTTACTTACCCTCCTTGCATCAAGTGGTACCAGAGCATGGTGAGATCTATTTCCTTCTTGAATCCCTAACCCTAGTTGGTATTTTTGTGGGGTAGAAGATTGCGATCTGACCTACAATTGAAGAGGGAATCAAGATGGTTCATGGGAGAGGAAACACTGATCTAGGTCTAGCTGATATGCTTAGACAGATGGCTACTAGATTGGAAGATGTTGATATGGCCCAACGTAGAGGAAGACATCTTGATGATGTTAGTGATGATGAAAATGAAGAGGTTCAAGGTGAAGATACACCTGCACCTGTGATGAATCAAGAAGAAGAGTAATTCCTGAGAGCCTTGATAAATTTGAAATCCACACCTCAGTTTAATCCTCTTGAGTACAGTGGAAAATTGGATTTTGATGAATTGATTGATTGGATAATAGAGATGGAAAAGTATTTTGAATATGAAAATGTGGCAGAGGATAAGAAGGTGAAGATTTCAAGCACAAAGTTGAAAGGTCATGCATCCCTATGGTGGGAACATCTACAATTGGATCGGAAGAAAAAGGGTAAGGACAAAATCAAGGTATGGGATAAGATGGTAAACAAATTGAAAGGCAAGTTTCTACCTTGTGATTATCAGATTAACCTAATTAGGAGAATGCAAAGTTTGAAATAGAAGGATAAATCTGTGAAAGACTATACCTAAGGAATTCTATAGATTGGACATCAAATCTGGACATGTTGAAGATGAAGTGGAAAGAATTTCAAGATACCTGAATGGCTTGAGAAGTTCCATACAAGATGAAATCAATTTGGTTAAGATGGAAAGCATTGAGGAGGCATACCAATTTTCCCTAAAAGCTGAGGAAAAGTTGAACAGAAGATATGAGCAAAGACAAAGAGGTAGAGGTGGTAGATTCCCTAGAGGAAGAGGTAGATCTCATGGTGAGAATAGTAGATCTGAACCAAACAAGTCAATTTCAGACACGTCTCAAGATAAAGGAAAGACTGAATGGAAAGGTGGAAATTCATACCGAGGAAGAGGAAATTACTCTAGAGGTGGTTATAGCAGAAAAGGATTCCAAGTTACTTGTTCTAATTGTGGTGAAGAAGGACATAAATATTTTGAATGTACACATGCAAGCAAGAAGGGCAGAAGTAGTAGAAATACATTGGTACAAGAGGAGTCACCAAGTGAAGCTAAAAAGGAAGGAAATTTCATGATCTGAAGGATACTATGGAGTGAGAAGGATAAGGAAGATCCAATCAGGAAAATTTTATTCAAGACTAGATGTAGAGTTGCAGACAAAGTTTGGAAAGTGATTGTTGACAGTGGAAGCTCAGATAATCTGGCATCTAAGGAAATGGTTACAAATTTGTAGTTGGAGAGGATGAAACATCCAAAGCCCTATCATATCTCATTGATCAAGGATGATCATACATTAATGGTGAGTGAACAATGCTTTGTGAATCTAAAAATTGGAAAATACTATGATAAGGTGTTATGTGATATTATGCCTATGGATTGTTGTCATATTTTGTTGGGTAGACCTTGGCAATATGATAGACATGCTATACATGATGGAAGATTTAATAGATATTCTATTTTGGTTGATGGTAAGAATAAATTTTTGTTACCTTTGGTTGAAGAATCTACTAGTGAGATATGTACATCTGTGAAAATTTTCTTGATGGAAGGTAGACAGTTTGTTAAGGATTTGAAAAGAAATGATATTTATTATGATTTGATTCCTAACAAACTAAGTAAGAGTACAGAAGATGACATTCCTGCAGAATTTGGAAAGTTGCTCACTGAGTACAAGGAAATAATTTCAGATAATGTACCTAATGGTTTGACACCAATGAGAGATATCATTCATTGTATGGATTTGATTCCTAGAGCTAGTTTACCAAACAAAGCACCACATCGGTTAACACCTACCGAAAATGAAGAGCTTAACTGACAAGTTCATGAATTGTTGAACAAAGGCTTGATCCAAGAAACTTTGAGTCCATGTGTAGTACCTGCTATATTGGCACCTAAGAAGAATGGAGAATGGAGAATGTGCACTATTTCTAGAGCAATCAATAAGATAATAGTGAAGTATAGGTTTCCTATACTGAGAATGGATGACATAATAGATTGTTTGAGTGGAGCATGATATTTTACCAAAATTGATTTGAAAAGTGGATATCATCAGAATCAGAGAAGGTTATGAATGGAATACTGCTTTCAAGAAAAAGGAAGGTTTGTATGAGTGGTTGGTTATGCCTTTTGGTTTAACTAATGCACCCAGTACTTTTATGAGGTTAATGAATGAAGTTTTGAAGAAATTCTTGAACAAGTGTGTGATTATATATCTGAATGACATTCTAATATTTAGTAAGACTAGAGAAGAGCATTTGATGCATATAAGACAAGTGTTTCAGAGATTGAAAGAGGAAAAGTTACTGATAAATCTGAAGAAGTGCTCCTTCATGAAAGAAGAGCTTGTGTATTTGGGTTTTGTAATTTCAGCTGATGGTTTGAAGATGGATCCAAAAAAGGTTGAAGCCATACTGAGTTGGCCTACACCTGAAAATGTCACTAAGGTAAGATCATTTCATGGATTGGAAAGTTTTTACAAGAAGTTCATTAGAAATTTTAGTTCTATTTGTAATGCTATGACTGAAACAATGAGAGGAGACAAAAGAGAATGCAAATGGACACATGGAGCCAATAAGAGTTTTGAAGCTTTGAAGCTAAAGGTTGTTGAATTACCTATGCTAGCATTACCTAATTTCAATAAAGTATTTCAAGTTGAATGTGATGCAAGTGAAAGTGCAATTGGAGATGTATTAACTCAAGAAGGTAAACATGTTACTTTCTTTAGTGAAAATTTGAATGATGAAAAGAGAAAATATTTTGTCTATGATCAGGATGTCTATGCTATTGTGCAAGCTATGAATAAATGGAGACATTATTTGATTCCAAATGAATTTGTATTATATACTGATCATAAGGCTTTACAATATTTGGGTAGTCATAATAAGTTTAATCAGAGACATATGAAATGGGTAGAGTATTTGCAAAGTTTTACATTTGTGAATAAGCATAAGAGTGGAGTTTCTAATAGATTTTCTAATGCATTAAGTAGAAGAAGGTCATTATTGACTGAAATAAGAATTAAAGTTCTTGGTTTTGATGACATGAATAATTTGTATGAAAGTGATCCTAATTTTTCAAAGCAGTGGAGTGTGTGCAAAGCACCTAATACAAATCAATCAAGTAAGTATGAAGATTATTTCATTCAGGAAGATATGTTGTTCAAATTTATTCAGTTGTGTATACCAAGAGGATCAATGAGAATTAATCTAATTAAGGAGAAACATAGTAGTGGAATAGCTGGACATTTTGGTATTGATAAAACATTGATTTTGCTGAAGGAGAGGTATTTTTGGCCTCATTTGTACAAGGATGTTCAGAAATTTGTAAGAGATTGTGGAGTCTATCAAGTTGCAAAAGGAGTGATTCAGAACATCGGATTGTATACACCTATTACTGTTCCTGAGAAACCTTGGAGTGATATCAGCATGGATTTTGTTCTTGGCTTACCTAGGATAGCAAGAGGTAATGACTCCATATTTGTTGTTGTAGATAGATTTTCTAAAATGACACATTTCATACCATGTAAGAAAACATCAGATGCAGTACATATAGCAAACCTTTTCTTTAAAGAAATTGTCAGATTGCATGGATTACCAAAGAGTATCATCTCAGACCGAGATAGTAAGTTTGTTAGCTATTTTTGGAGAACACTTTGGAAGAAGTTGGATACTGAGTTGAAATTTAGTTCTACATTTCATCCACAGACTGATGGACAAACAGAGGTTGTAAACTGAAGTTTGGATAATTTGTTGAGATGCTTAGTTGGAGACACACTAGGCAATTGGGATTTGATGTTGGCACAAGCAGAATTTGCATACAACAGTTTAGTGAATAGAAGTACTGGAAAGACACTTTTTGAGATTTTTCATGACACACAACCAAGAGGTATATCAGATTTGAGAAATATTGTTGGAGAAGAGAAAAGAAGTGTTGAAGCAGAGGAATTTGTAGAATTTATGAAGACATTGCATGAAGAAGTAAAACAGAAGCTAGAGAAAAGTAATCAGAAATACAAAGACAGTGTAGACAGATCAAGAAGACATAAAATATTTGAAGTTGGTGATGCAATGATGGTTCATCTAAAGAAAGGAAGATTTCCTATTGGAACATATGGTAAACTGAAGATGAATAAATTTGGTCCTTGCAAAATACTGAGAAGATTTGACAGTGGAAATGCTTATGAGGTTGAATTACCTGATGACATGGATATATCACCTATATTCATTATTTCAGACTTGTATGAATATCATGAACCTGATGAAGAAGTGACTATATCAAGTGATTATCCTAAGAAACAGATAGAAGAAGTTGAAAAGATTCTGAAACAAAAAATTGGAAGAAGCACAAGAGGAAAAGAATACATGGAATATTTGGTGAAGTGGAAGAACAGACTGATTGAGGACTCATGATGGACTTCTCAATCCAAGTTGGATTCATTCAGGTTGGACCTGATAAATGATTCAAAGAATCATTTCTTGTAACCCTAGGTGTCTGATGCAGGAGCATCTTGGGTCATTGGCAATCCTGCACAACCAAAAAGATGTTTTTCTTTCAGTTCTTTAATTTGTTCTTTTTTGCTTGGGTTCTCCTGCTCGGGCATGCTTGTCTTTGTCACTCAGGTTATGTTGCTTGGGAATGCTTGTCTCTTTTTTTTAGGCATGTTTATCAACAGATTTTGGTGATGCTTTATCAATAGATTTTGGTTATGCTTTACTGACGGGTTGCTGATTTTTGGTAACCATCTGCCCGAGACTGTTATTTTGGGAGTTGGATCTTTGGCTGACTTCTTCAGTTATTTCTGGTAGCTTAATTTATTTTGGATCTCTCATTGGGATCTATGTGGACCTAAATCTAGGTCTCACTTATGGATTTGAGCATTGACCTCTTGTGGTGGACTCTTGTGTATGTTATTAGTTTAAAAAGGGACATATTTCTTAGAGCAAGAAGGAAAATATTTAGATATTGAGATCGAAGGTATGTGGTCTCTATTGTATGAATATATTATTTTAATTCATTGAATATATGGTCAAAACCAGGAAGGTCTTACGGCCTAACATGTAACTATTTTGATCAAGATAATATAAAGGATCTCTGTATTTTCTTCTCTCACTCTGTTGTTTTGACTTTCGCATTGTGTCTGCAAGCTTGTTTGGTATCTGGTAGTGCCCTTGGCCCCTCTTACTTACCCTCCTTGCATTAAATTCAGATCATATAAGGGAGCTTGAGAAAGAGAAACATACCTTAAAGCTTGATTATGAAACTACTTCCCTACATATGGCTAAAGACATTCAACAATAAAAAAGATGCTAAGAACAAAATTGAAGAAACCTTGAAGGATGCTAATATTCAGATAGGACAAATGAAGATTGAACTTGAACACTACATGAACAAGTATCTGGAATTAGAGAAATACAATCATATCATAAAAGGAGAACTTGTTGAGGAAAAGAATCATATTGAGAGACTGAATTCACATGAGTAGTAACTTGATTGATGAACAGAGAGATAGACAAAAACCTAAAGGAGATATGACTGGTGTTGGCTTCAATGAAATTGAATGTTCAAAGAATCAAGAAGAAAAATCTGATGCGAAGATTGATGGAGAAATACCTACTTTTGAAGAACCTAAAGAATAGACTAGACCTTTCAGAAGTAGATTTTTTTTATAACAAGATTGGAAACATGAAGAGAGATTACAGAGGTAAAGCCCCTTTCAAACCTTTTTCTGGTTATTGCTTTAACTATTATGCATATGGGCACAAGAAATCAAAATTCAAGAAACTTGATCAATCAAGATACAAACAAGATTACACTAGTGAAGAGACAGAAGTGAAGACCACATGTTACAAATATAATAACTTTGGGCACATTTAAAGGCATTGTAAATTGCAAGATAATCAAAATAGGTCACCTCATATATGCTACAAATGTAACAATTTAGGGCATATAGAATTTTTTTGCAAGTACAATAGAACTGACAACATAAGAGGACCACCTCCTATGGTTATAAAGAAGAATATTAGTGATACTGGTAAGAGTCTTGCAGAGTACAGAAGTGAATTTGAGAGTTATTTCAAGAAAATAGAGGATATCAATAGTTATAAGGTATGGAAAGTAAAATAATCTAGTGAGGAAAACATTCAGGGAGAGTCAGTAGATGCTACTGAGTCTTTGACTAGTGCTAACATTTCTATATCAACCTAGTTGACCAAGCATGGCCTTAGGGGGAGCATTGGAAGAATACATCTGAAATCTATCCAGCCCTTGAATTTGAGGAGTAAGATCTTGCAAGCTTAGGGAGATCATGTAGAGATGTTTTGCAACACATATTTGTGATCGCATGGTTTTATATATCTATATACTATGATCACCATATTTCTACTCAATTGGATTATGTGCATAAATGAGTTTATTGGGAACTGTGTCATTTTTCACTCAGTGAAGTATAAGGATAATTGGAATAACATAATTGGACATCATTTGCAAAGAAAATCTTAAGGAGAACTGAGTCTTGAGCAGAAATAGAGCTGGAGCAAGTATATTGAAGAGTTTGATCAAAGCAAAGATCTCACATTTCCGCAGTAAAAAGGTATTTAGATCGATTGCAAAGCTTTTGAAATGGATACACCTATGATTTTCTATGTTGTAGAGATAAATAGGTACAAATTAAATAAAAACCCCTTCAAATCTCTTAAGGATGACCCCAAAGGCACATTTTCTCAAACACCCTACAAAGTTTTTACATGTCGAAGATATTAGGGCATATATACATTGCAAGTTTGTAACTTTGGGAGATGAAGAAATTGCTACAGAGATGGAAAGCATGATAGGTGATGATGGAAAGATGAAATATGAGTTCACACACCTCAATGACCAAAGCATTATGAATATAACTAAACTTCATGACTTTGACGAAGAAGAATGGATAAAGATCATATTGAGTAGAGTTCATGGTCAGTTCATATGGCTTGGAGATCAGCTTGTGAAGATCTACAGTGAATTTATTCATGCCATAACAAGATTAGAAAATACTAGTATACCCATTGTTCAGATGAATACTAAGAAGATGGTAGAAACCCTATCGCATTTGTAGTGGGATGGGAGAATGATGACGGTAAATGATGTATTCCAACAGTATGTAAGATTGACTATGATTTTGGGCTATAAACTCCATTATAGCAGTCGACTAAATTTTGTATCAGTAGGTGCAATTTTAATGGCTTATAAGATTGTGAAGGAAAAAATCAAGTATAATCTATGTGAAGTCTTAACATAGAAATTCTTGGAAAATGTAAGGCAGATTAAGAAGGAAAATGTAAGGCAGATTAAGAAGGACAAGTCTAAAGGATTCAAATTTAGATCTTTGTTGATACACATGTACATTCACATTGTTCACAAATTTCCTGGTATGCACCCTAGAGCATGGAAAGACAATATACATACTAGAATTCAAATTTCTCTGAGTTATAGGAGATAGAACAGCACATGGGTAGATAGTGAATTCTTTGCTATGATCAAAATACTATAGAGAGAGATGAATGCAAGGGAAAGAATTCCAAAGGCAATAGTATAAAAATACAAGGACTCAATATATTTCATGGTTGAAACTAATTGTGTATGATTTGAGGTAGTTATACCTAGAAAGAAATGGTGTTATCCACTAGGCTATGAGGTAAGTTTTGAAGTTATAATCATGCAAGTAGAACACATTTTGGCTTCATAAGTTGATTCATCAGAGGAGAGATGGGGAACTTATGAGGAGAAGTTAGCAAAGATTAGAGAGGAGAAGACAAGAGAATCAAGGAAGAGGAAAATACAAAATGTAGTAGATGACTTGGCAGTCAAGGTCGGTATATCCAGAGAGCAAATGAAATAATTTAGGAAGAAGATGACAGAGAGAGCTTCTGGGATGGCAAGAACTGCTAGTGTAACCCTCCCACCTCCAGCTGTTGTGTAGATAGTTAGTCCACTTTCTACTGTAATAGATGTAACTACACCCTCACCACCACAAAAGACATCGCAAGAAGAGACAACAAAGCTAGTACCTAGAAGGAACACAAGGTCCACTAAACCAGACTCACCTCCTAAGGAATAGAGGACAGAAAGAAAAGAGAAGAAATTTTAAGAAAAGACCACAAATGTGAGACAGCTTTGGAAGCCTAATATGAAAATGATGGAGAAGAGGATTATTGAGCAAGGGAAGCTTGTTTCATTGACAAAATACTATGACAAGTATGAGTCATCTGAAAAACTTCTGAATGAAGACATAGTTATTAAACATTTACTTGTCTTTAAGAAGAATTTGCTAGAGATAGAAGGTAGTATACCTAAGGAATTGTATGAGAAATTGGAGATAAGGAGGTAACTAGCACAGAAGGAAGATGAAGTGATTAGAGAATAATAAATTGAAGGAATTTTTCCTGTTGTATCTATCAAAGAAATGCAGAGGATACTGAATGAAATCAAACCCCTATTGAGAACCAACACAAGACTAGTAAATATAATGGGAGGATGATATGATGAAGTTACTAAGGAGACACATAATTCTATAGAAAAATTATTAATGGGAACTCAATTTGAGGAAATCTCACCACCTAAGGCTCCTAAGCCCAAATCCATTGAGAAAGGACTATCATCAAATAAATATGAGATAAATCTTGATAAACCAATTAGCGAAGATGCTATTCAGGATGTAAGTACTATGAAGCAACCATAATTTTTATATTTCTAATGTTCCTGTGTCATTGGACACTTCGTAGGATGTGAATGACCCCTTTCTATAGAATACAGACATTTGAGGAACCAATGACAAATATATGATAGAGAAAGAAATTAAGGAAGAAAACATTGATGCAACAATGGAAGATATAGTGATAAAGGTTGACAATTATTCACCTTTATTGTTGGCAAGTGGATACAATTCTTTGAGTACTGACATTGAGAACATGGATGAGGATGAGTTGATGAATTTTTCCTTCATCGCATTTAGTAAAGCTAAAGAAATATTTGAGTAGAAAGGAAAGAAGAAGAACAAGGTAATGACGAGAGCAGTGGACACCTTGAAAAAAATACTTCTAGCACCTATTGTTTTTCGGGGAAAAGGTGATACAGAGAACTTGAATAAGACACTAGATGACTTTGACAGTTGCTATGAGTCTTAAGAGAAGATTGTAGAAGGGAAGGCTGAAAATGAATATCTCACAAAGAAATTGGAGGAAGTGTGCAAGTCTATTTCTTGGGACTTGGGCATAGTGAACAAGACCACATCACAGGAAAAAGTTCATGTCGCACAAGGAAGGAAGTTATATAGTTACTGTATCTAGCCTATCAGACATGTCAAAAACATTGAGGACATAGTAGCGAAGGACAGATCTACTATGGATAAGTTGATGGATAGTTGTGAGACCTCCTCACAATGTGTATTGGATTTAGACAGTGATGTGTCCAATAATTTGGACAAATTGAGTGTTCTTGATACTAAAAGAGGGAGAGTTATGGAAAAATTATGGTTTGTTGAAGAGTCTAATCACTCCCAAGCTATCAATTCTTGAGGCACATATCTCTGACATGTATAATACAGCACAGGCCCTTACAGAAAATATGCATACTAACTTGAAGGTAGTATAGACTTCTTCATTTTCATTGAACAAACTAATTCATGTAAGTCATATTTTGGTGAAGACCTGGACAAGTGAAGATCTTGGAAGACTCTTTCTGAGATGTATTAAAGATGGTTTAATTCTCTAGTAAGTAGTTGTACAATTTTTATGTGTTCTACTTTTTTGTATACCTTTGCTATTGATGTCAAAGTGAGAGAAGAGAAGAAATGAAAAATGGATATGTAAAGAGAAGAAATGAAGAAGAGATGAAAATGTATAGATATATTTTTGGTATTGACACTTAGTCATTTTTCACTAAGTGTTGCCATCAACACCAAAGGGAGATATTTTTGGCAAGTGATACATTTCTGGAGTAATATGATACACTTGAGGGTTTTCATTTATGGAAGTACATCTGTAATGATGATCTCTTGAAGTTTTCTATAGTTTTGGATATATAGATAGTAAAATGACCAAGTATAGTAAGCAGAAATATAGAGTATAGGGGTACAGTTTTGGATAGTGAAGATAGCAGATGATGCATGGGGGCATGCAAGCTTAGAGGAAGACATTTTGGAGTATGTATGACCTTTTGGTAAGGTTTTTTGAGTTTTTTTGATTATCACAGAAAGTTACAGTATCTTGAAGTCATGCGAAGACAGGTTAACAAGGATACAAGGCAGGTGAATAGTTGTGATGATTAAGGGAGTAACTCCTAGCGTGCTAAGTTGGATTGTGATTTTGGATTACCTATTCTTTGGTATTATAAGTTCATCAAATTTTTATTTACTCTTTTGAGTATATATTAATTCTATTTTGTAATGTATTAGAGAGTCGACTAAATAATGTAATACATATCAATATGTATATGAAGAGATTTTTGTAAAGAGAAGTAGAGAAGAGAGATGTAATAAGATGATATGAATAAAATGGAATGCATGGATGCATTGTAATGTAAGACAAATGTGAGCTACAACTATAACTATCTAAGAATAGTTTATGTTTGTAATGTTCACTACTATGAATTGATTATAACAGAACTATTTTTGATTGTAAGAGCAATGTGCTCTGTGTACCTTTAACAGGTTTTTGTATTCCTCTAACAGAGAAATGTACTAATGTAATATTTAGCTCCTAACAGGGCTAGATCTCCTAACATGGACACTATACTTTTAGTGAATATTTGTGGGTACCATCGCCACCGGGGTTTTCCCTTGGCCGGAGTTTCCTTGACAATAATTCATGGTGTTATGATTTATGTGCCATGTGCTTATGTTCTTTTCATTTCAGTAATTATATGGTTAAGTTGGAATTTATTAAGTTCATGTTTAAAGTGTTGTAATACTGATTCACCCTTCCTCGACTCATTATTACTTAGTCCTAACAATTTTCCCTAAGCTATTAAGCCATCACAATCAGGGGACCAAAGCTCTGATACAAATTACGAATACAGGTCTGATTACTGAGAGGGGAGGGGTGAATCAATAATCCAAAAATTCACCTAATTCAACTTCTTTAAACTCTATGCACCAAAACATTCAATATCATCTAACATAAGTAAAAATTTTAATGCATAAATCCACCAGTAATAAACCACACAATGTAAACACCATATTTATCTTTTGAAAACCCAAATGGGAAAAAAACACGATGTGAGATGATACCCAATAAATTTGTACTCTTCGGGAATGCACCGTGTTAGGAGCTTACCTTGTTAAAGGTTTACAAAACACTTTTAGGTGTTACCCAATTAAGGGATTTTCCTTTAGACATGTTAAGATATTGTATTAGGAGAATCCTTGTTAGAGGAATTAAAACATAAGTTAATGTGTAACCTTGTTAGAGGATTTACAATAAAGATCTATTATGATCCACCTTGTTAAGGGATTTTACAGTTACAATAATTAGAAAGAAACAGATAAAATAATCTATGAAAATTGCACTACCTCTGCATGATCAGATCCTATTAAGCTCTTAAATACATCATGATATTGTATACTCTTTATTGTATTGATCACACTTGATTCTTTTACTTGATTTGTCACCAAATCCTTCTACAATTTGCAATCAGCAAATAACTTCTTCTTCAACTTTTCAATATATAGTTTTACTTACACCGACTTACAAAAAACCATAGATCTGAGATATGAAAAATCTAGATCATCTTAGGTAAGATACACTTTATCTAGACACTCACAAAAAAATTTCCTCTGGCCGCTTCAGCTTACTCATTGATTTTTCCTTGGTAGTTGAGCCATTTTAAAAAAACTCATTTGACCAAAAGAAACTTCTTGAAGAATCCACCTCAAATGTATACCTCGATCAATGTGATGTCAAGTTAGTCCCACAAATCATGGAACTAACTAACCACTTTACAAAAATCATCACCAATCCTTTTTACACATTGAATTCCTTCATCGATCTACAAATCTTCATAACCTATTCAAGAACTTTGTCTTATTTACATGTTCATTTTGTTAACACAAATTCCAATCAATTAAACTAGTAGCACCAGTTAACATTATGAGTTGCATTCGTAAACATAGTATCTTGACATTTTTTACAATCATATACTATGACCGCTCTATAAACTCCTTTACCAAACTAGGATAGCATTCAAATCGCTTACTATCTATCACTGACTATTTAAGCAGTTACCTAGTTTGAGTCCAATCAAACATAACCAACTCAATTTTCCATATCAAGAGTCACAATGGAAAATTTAACATCGCAACACATGACATATACTTCCTTTAGAATATCAACTTTAGAAATATATTGCAACTCATGATTCACTTACACAATCAGGTAACATACTGAAAACACTAAGTCAATTAGTTGACATTAATGACAACCAAATAATTGATTCACCTATCATCAAATCTGAACCAATCTTCATCAATGTAACCCTTAGCATCACTGCATCAGCTATACTAACACTACCCTCTTATTACACATTTTCCCCTATAGTATCCTTGAGCCACCATAGTCTTACATTGTCTCCTACTTAGCATTTATTACCCATCATTCTCAAGGTTGCTCACACATGTGTGAGCAACACATCACCCTTGTGTGGTCAACTATACTTGCATGTTTGATATTCACCTCATCAATCCAAATGCATCCTAGCCCTACATTTCAAACTTAATATTGACCGTCCATTTCCCTCCAAATCCTATAAATAGGAGTCTCTCCTCAAGCATTTCATCAATCATCAATTGCATTGTTATTATGCCAAAACCACTCTAGATCTCGTAATGCTTCATTTTCAATCTAGTAGGCATTTAGTGTTTCATTTCATAGTTAGAATCATATCATATTTGGTTTATTTTTTCATTAAAATCCATTACTTTTCACTTATAGTTCCATTTAGATTCCATCTTAACTTCATCCATCATCCATTTAGGAATCCTTTGGGGAGTTATATTGTTGTGTTTGTAGAGCACATCTACATATATGCATCAAATGAGAAAATCAATGGAGTAGGGTGCCTCTATTTAACTCAATAAAAGGTATGAGAGGATTCTAGTTAGATTAGTGTATTTTTTTGAATATTGTGATAATCCATAAAGGATTAGAAGTTTTCATTAGTATATAAGCAGACAGTTTTGGTCGGTCGGTCATGATCACCAAGCGACAGCACAAGCCAAGTGCAGTAATCACCAAGAAACACCAATCACCGAGTGTAGTGATCACCAAGATGTTTTTAACACCGAGCAATAGCAAAATCACCAAGAAGTATATCAACCAAAGACATCACCAAGCACCAGTCTACACCAAGAGACAAAATTTTATCAAAAAAAATGGATCTCACCTACACGTCAGCTAAAGCACTTTAATCTTTAAAATAGATTTTTGCTTAGATGGACAACTATTTTTGTGGATCAAGAAAAGTGTTAATTGTGGATTTAATTAGTTAACTAATTGTATTCATGCAAACTAGGAGATCAAGGTCAAGTTGTAAACCTTTGATCTTAGATTTTTTCAAAAAAGTGTGAAACCTAATTAGGTCAAATCTTTTGTATATAGATGTAATAATCAATCAATAATTATATTATTATAGCCACCAAGGATATCTATGGATCAGACAGAGAGTTTCATGCACAAGGACAAATAAAGGAGAATTCAATTTATAAAGAACTACATATAAGGCTACCGAGCAGAACAGAGGTATTATCCATCACAATAGGGTGATATATTGTGTACTTAATGGATCTGTAATCAACAATTTGAGATTGCAAAAACCGGGTCATATATTTTTTTACTCTCTAATAATTATAGAAAATAGAAAAATCCTTTCACAAGGTGGACTTAATAGTCTTTTTTTAAATCTCTTAACCGAGTGCACACATACATTGTGTTGCTAAAATATATTAACCGAGTAGACTTAACAATTCTGACATGTTACTCCTAACAGGGAAAGATCATCAGAAGTGATCACAACTTGTAGCCCTAACATGCACCTTCAATTCTACAGATAGTGAATCTTTGTGGGTTTCATCCCCACCGTAGTTTTTACCTTCTAACAAGGGTTTCTGCATGATCAAATACTTGTGTCATGTGTAAGTGAGTTTCATGAATATTTCAATGTTTGCTTACATGCATTTACATTTATGCTATGATACTGTATGTATGAAGTAGAAAAGCTATAGTGGTCGGTTATACAAGTAATGAGTACTAAGGTTTAATTTGTAAAAGTTTTAAAGGGTACTGATTCACCCCTCCCCTCTCAGTACACACCCTTCCATTATTCCAAAAATTGGTATCGGAGCTATTTCTCTTATTTGGAAAAGTTTAATCACTTGATAGAAAATATCTCACAATGGAAAGGTATAAGCTTGATAAAAATATTAAGAATCAGAAGTTGAAAATACATATTTTCTTTGAGTAATACAAAGAAGCAAGAAACAAACTAAAAGAGTTCTTGTCTGAAAGAAAAGTCATGGCATCTCGCTACAATGAAACTAACTATCATGAAGAAGAGATACTTAACCTATTTGATTCATCTGGATCTAGATCTAGTAGTATATTTGACACATCTGAAGGAACCATTGTAGATCTAAATGAAATCAATCAACATCTGACTGAACAAGTGAAGGTACTACAGATCGATCAAGAGAAACAAATGGTAAGAATGATTGATGTTATGAATAATGAAAGACAAGCTGAACAAGAAAGAACTTTGGCTATTGATGATATGATAAATATTACTAAAAATTTGCAAGAGAAAGAATCTGAGATAAAGAGGCGGACTGAACATCATCTTGAGATCACCAATAAAATAGTTCTTATGAGTCATGAGACCAACCGAGTGAACATGGAACTTGCTGGAAAATTGAAAGTTATTGGTGAACTAAAAGAAGAAAATGAGAAACTGAAGCATGAAGTAAAGATTCCACAACAGCATAATGATATGACCAAGAAAGATGAAGACAATACAAAAAGAATGGATGAATTTCTGAAAAGACAAAGAAGACTCAACAACAATACTAGTTTAGGGTATACCGAGCATGGAGAATCATCAAACCAAGATGATCAAAGGAATGTATACACAAATCCAAGACCAAATAAGCATTCATGTAATCACTATGAAAAACCAGGCCATGCATCAAATGTTTGCAAGGGAAAAGCAAAAGGTATTCCTAAAACTACTTCTACATTCATAGGTAATTGTTATAACTGTAACAAGCATGGACACAAAGCATATGAATACAGATCTAAGATGAACAAACCAAAGAAGAAATCTCACATGGAAAAACATTTTCCTTCTTGCAACATGCATGGCCACACATTTCATGAATGCAAGAAAAAGATAAAGCAAGTATGGAAACCTAAAGAACAAGAAAATCCATATCAACCGAGAAGAGTTGGTAATACATATTTTTGGGATTACAACACTTGGGTAAATTGCACAAAATGTGGTATATATGGACATATATCTGCTAACTATATGAGGAAATGGATAAGAATATCTAGAAACTGGACTAAACCTGGAATGGCATGCTTACATTGTCATAAGGTTGGTCACTTAAGTAAGGACTACAGAGACCGAGTTATAGAGTCAAGCACTTTTGCAAATGGAAATACTATTGAAGGCATCATGAGAATGAGAAATCAAATGTGGATGAAAGATTCAAACAATGATAATGCTGGACCAAGCACTACAGTTGGTGACACCTCATCCAATGGATTAGGTGATTCCACCACTCCCACCTAAAGAAATAAAAGTAAGTATGGAACTGCACTCTAAGAAGTTGTATTTTACATCAGTTCCTATATTCATTGAGAATATTGCAAATTAGCATGAATGAAGATGCACTATGGTATTGCATGTTATGTTTTATGAATCTAGTTTGGTCGGTCAATATGAACGAAGCATAAACTGCACATCAGTGAACATGTGAAAGACAACCGAGTTGACACTATGTACCAAGAACTGTATATTCACTAAGCTGAAGACTTTGGTGTGTTGACCAAGCATCTCTGTTTCTCCGACCAAGTGATAGGTGAAGCATTTAATGCATCACTTAGGGTATTTTTTATAAAAAGGACAACATGAACTCATTCGTTCACCCAGCATTAAAAAGAAAATTGCAAAATGAAGAAGAGTGATTCAGAGTGACTACATTACAGAGTGATTCACAGTGCTTTCAAAGCTACTCCAACAGATTTCAAGCATTCACAACAAGAATCTAGTGAGTATCTAGACTCATCGAGTTAACAAGGTATTTGTGAAAAATCCCTAAATTAACGAACAATGGAAACCACTTCACAAACCTCGAAGCTCAAGATGGAAAAGGACAAGGAGGTCATTTTAATAAAGAACTCAACCTGTGAGGAACCTAACTACAATTTTTTCCCTAAGGTTGTTTCTCAACCCAATGACCAAGGAGCACAGTTTAGTATCCCACCTAGGGCTTTATTGGTTGAAGACATCCGTGCATACATTTACTGCAAGGTTGCAAAGATTGGAGACTTTGAGCTTGAGGAATCTTATCAGAAGCTATGCAAGGATGGTAACCTAAGGGACAAGTACAAGCACATTGAGGTAAAAGGGTTAACCAATGCCCTAATATTCCCAAAATATTTCAAAATGAAATAGATTTGCATTATGCTCAGCTGAGTGCATGATGGAAAGATGTGGTTAGATGAACCTAAGCCAATCACAAAGGATGTGATTCACACAGTGACTAGATACCCTATAACCAAGAAATAAAAATCCCTAAGACACCCTGGACACCTTGAGATTGAAAAGTTAATTGGAGCTGAGAGGGATGGCAGAGGTCTAAAAATAAAGTCAATCACCGACCCTGAAATGAAATTTGGTGTGTATGTGATTGGATATAAAAAACTTCAAGCCAACAAAATGAACAACATTGTTTATGGAGCAGTCGACACTGCATACAAAATAGTGAAGAGGGGACTGCAACTTGATCTAGCCAAGATGCTACTAAAACAACTTGAAGAAAACACGAGAACAATTAGATCAGCCTGATCTAATACATGTAAGTTTGGTTCCCTGCTAATATGCACATTCTTTTACTTACATAATTTCTTTCCTTCCGTCAGTAATGTCACTTGGGACACCAACTAACCTATCATAGCATAGATTAGTGATTACATTAAATCACTAGGATATAATTTCATACCTCTATTAGATGCCTACTTTACATCATTCAAGAATAGGATGCAGAAGAGGATAAGAATCCATGCTTAGTTAGTTGATCAATACAAGGATGAGATATTCTTTGTGGTTGACACCAACACTATACTCATCAAACTTACCAACCCAAGAACAGTGTGGTTACCACCATTAGACTATGAAATTGACATAGATATGGATACAAGAGCAATTGAAGCCCTGTTGAACAAACCAGTTGACAAATCTTTAAGAAGATTTGGCACATATGAGGAAGCCAAGTCAAGAATTAAGACCGGTTTAGAGGTCAAGAAAATATGAAGGAAGAAAACATAAATGGTGAATTCACTTCAGAATAAATTTTGGGTAACTAATGAAGAGTTGGAACAATCAGCAGACATCACCGAGGAATAGACACCCATCGGTGAAAGTAAAGAGTTAAGTGATTCGATTCTACCGAATAAGATGCAGAGCCACCACAGGCCAAGAAAACAAAATTTACTGAAGTAACAGTTGTATCTAGAACAAGGAGAAAAAAAAACAAAGGTAGACTCACCACCCTTAAAGAAAGGCATTGTAAGAACATATCAGAAAAGAAAGGTATACTCAACCGAGCACCATGACAACAAAAGAAATATTTAAGAGGAAAAGAAGACAAGGATGATACTGAAGAAGATGAAAGAACAAAGAATCCAAGAAGAAAAGGCAAAAATACTAAAGATAATTGATGAAATTGCAAAGTCAATCATCAAAATAGGCAGTCTACAACATCATAAGACTAGACAATGGGGAACTTTGTCTATCCAGAATAAGGACAAAATAGAAGAGGCCATCATTAAGATTATGGTTGCTTACAAATATGTACCTATACAATTTGGAAATCATATTCTACAGGAGCTACATGACAAGATATTAGCTAGATGGATATATGCATTGCACACAGAGAAACAGATGAGAGAAATATCCCTAGTTACATTCATGCCCAATTCCATAGTTGAATAAATTGACTCAACCATGAAGGACCAAGCCAAGAAAGTTTTTGCAAAATCCATAGGATACAAAGTATTGCAGAACAAGTTAGAATATATTGACATAGAGAGCATTAAGATTTGGACTCAAATATTTAATCCACCCAAGAAGGTATTGGCTCTAACTGAGACTTCTCACACCGAGGAGAAGGAGGCCACATCAAGCCCAGAGCACATATTCATCAACAACATCGGGGATGTCAATTCTATTGGCTTAACCATAGAAGCAATTAAGGTCACAGATGATATTCCTGATATATTGAAATCATTAGGGGAAAATTGAGTCATTACTATACAAGATATCACTCATGGTGATCCTAAGGATGATGCCAAGGCTGATGAACCAACAAATAAATAGGACACTACTGATGTTGCACAAGCACTTGTACCAAGTAATATGCCTTACTTGATGCAAGAAATCAATATAATGAATGAATCACAATAGAAACCACCTAAGACTAAAGAAAACACACCAAGGGACAAAGGTGATGAACATAGGGAGAAGACAGATACAAGAGGAGAGCAAAAACTGATTAATGCACCTGCCATGAACACTGAAGAGGTAGACAAGGCTGCATGTCAAGAAAAATTTGAAGTAGAGACGTCTACAACTGGCCAAAAAGTACAGACCGAGAACCTTATCCAAGGCACCACACCTCCTAAGAAATAAACAATAGAAATTGATAAACAAAAGGCTCTTGCTATAGTACCTCATTCCCCTGCTTCAAGCAACATTCATAAGAAGAAAAAGAATAATAAATAAAGAAAAGCCCCAGTCACACTCGATGAGATCATAGACATACCTGACTGTGATCTAAAAACACTTGATCCTAAGTCCCTAGCAAGATATGGGGAGCTATGCAAAAGGAAAGCACTACAAGACAAGCTCAGAATGGAACACAGAAATTTACAAGTCCTAGAAATAACAAAGGAGATTCTATTGCAAGTAGTGCTTGACACCAAGATTGATCAAACTGCACCCATTATTGATCAACTTGCAGTTCTGACTGAGACAATCACAACACAGAATGTAGACATTGAGAAGGTCATTGAGGAATGAGAAGAAGAGAAGTGTCAATACAAACTCACTGAGAAAATCAGCCAATAAGTGGCAGAGAATAAGGTGAAACTTTCTGAACTAGTAGCTACATTAGAACCTATTATTTTAGAAGTAGTTACCTTAGTTCAAAATTTTTGCACACTAGAGCACTTCACTACCGAGCATAGTGAACAGGTAGCTAAGATAAATCAAAATCTAAAAGCAAGTGCACTAAGTCTATCAACTGAGCCAAATACATTCCAACTACAATATGAAAAGATTGTTGAATCTAAACAATTAAGACTTGAGATAGAAAAGGCAGAAAGAAAAATCAGAGATGACGTAGCCGAGCTACAGGCCATGTTACTACCGAATCTCACATTGTTGTTAACACACATGACTATGGCAAAGACTCTAATTACCACCCCAGAGATGTCAGTAACAAAAATCATATACGACATGCATGCTCAAATCACATTGGATAAGATGACCCTATAGCACTTAAAGGAGAAATGGGACAAGCTGATGGTAGAAATTCAGCAATCTCATTCACACATATTTGACAAGTTGTAAGTTCTACATCTTTGTCATTACTTTCAAAAAGTGGGAAACATGTACATACATTGTATCTACATACCAAGGCATGCACATAGGGGGAGTCATTATAAAGGTAAAATACTTGGTGTATATACTGTACATATTAGTTTTGATACTTATTCCAAAGGGGGAGATTGATAATCCATAAAGGATCAAAAGTTGTCATTGGTATATAAGCAGATAGTTTTGGTCGGTCAGTCATGATCACTGAGTGATGGCACTCACCGAGTGCAGTGATCACTGAGATGTTTTGAACACCAAGCAATAGCACAATCATTGAGCATTATATCAACCGAAGACATCACCAAGCACCAGTATACAAAGACGTCACTAAGCACCAGTCTATGCTGAGAGAGAGCATTTCACCGAAAAAAGTGGATCTCAGCTACACGTCAGCTAAAGCACTTTAATCTTTAAAAAATATTTTTTCTTAGCTAGACAACTATTTTTTGTGGCTCAAGAAAAATGTTAATTATGGATTTAATTATTTAATTGATTGTATTCGTGCAAACTAGGAGATCAAGGTCAAGTTGTAAACCTTTGATCTTAGATTTTTTTCAAAAAAAGCGTGAAACCTAATTAGGTCAAATATTTTGTATATGGATGTAATAATCAATCAAGAATGACATGATTGTAGCTGCCAAGGATTTCTATGGATCAGATAGAGATTTCCATGCACAAGGATAGATAAAGGATAATTTATTTTATAAAGAACTATATACAAGGCTACCGAGCATAACAGCGGTATTATCCATCACAATAGGGTGATATGTTTTGTGTACTTAATGGATCTATAATCAGAAATTTGAGATTGCAGCAATCAGGTCATATATTTTGTTGCTCTCTAACAATTGTAGCAAATAGAAAAATCCTTATACAAGGTGGAATTAACAATCATTTTATAAATCTCTTAACTGAGTGCACACATACATTGTGTCGCTAAAATATCTTAATTGAGTAGACTTAAAAAGTCTGACATGTTACTCCTAATAGGGTAAGATCATCAGAATTGATCACAACATGTAGACCTAACAGGCACCTTCCATTCTGCAGATAGTGAAGCTTTGTGGGTTTCATCCCCACCATAGTTTTTACCTTCTAACAAGGGTTTGTGCGTGATCAAATATTTTTTTTCATGTGTAAATGAGTTTCATGAATGTTTTAATGTTTATTTACATGCATTTACATTTATGCTATGATATTGCATGTATGAAGTAGAAAATCTACATTGGTCGGTTATGCAAGTAATGAGTACTAAGGTTTAATTTGTAAAAATTTTAAAGGGTATTGATTCACCCCTCCCCTCTTAGTACACACCCTTCCATTATTCCAACATATTTTTTGTGCTAACTAACGTCTCAAATTTTCAAAAATACATGTATCTTTCTCTAGAGAAGTGATATTTAGTTTGCAAGTCCATTGTATTTTTCCTAGGGAAATATTCCTTAGCCTACACATTTATTTAGGGAGGAGTGTGCTTACTTGTTAGTGTACCTAAAACAAAAATTATAATATCTATTTCATATAGTGTGATTTTATCCTCATTGTGGTTTTTCCCTCCTTGATTTCTCCATGTAAAAATCATGGTGTTCTTGAGTAATGCATACTAAGTTTTGTTCTTTACTTTTGCAAATTTAATTAAATGTTTAAAAGGATTAATGAATGGTCAATTTTTAGTTGATTTTGATTCAACCTACCCCTTTTCAACATTCAAGTGTCTTCAAAAATTGGTATTGGAGAAAGGTTCCTACATAATAGTTTAACAACTGAAGGTAGTTCCTACATTTGAACACATTGGGTTTCAAGATAAAATCAACAAGATAATCTTCTAAGAAAAGGATCTTGATCAAATGGAACTAGAAGGATGGGATATCAATCTTGACGATTTTTATGTAGATCTTGAATGATAAATCAATTTCACTCTTGAGGATATGGATGATGTAAGGGAAGAATGTGAAGAACATAAGATTAGATTCAATAAGGGAGGAAAGGAAATTATCAAATTGAAGGATAAAATAGAAGCAAACAAAGAATATGAAATCTAAATTAAAAATAAAGAAGATAAAATAATTAATTAAAAATTACAAGTTGAAGAAGGCAAGAGGAATGATGATTTTATAGATTCAAAGCTTCATTAAATGAACCAATCTTGAAGAAGATATTGTTGTGATGAGAAAAGAATCAAATGATACAAAAGAGTAGATTCATAAAATCTTAAAACTCAAGTGGCAGTAATACCCTTGATGAAATACTCAGTTGTCAAAAAACAAAAAGGGACAAAGGTGGTCTTGATTTGGAAACGGGAGAAAGATCAAAAGGTAAGCCTAATGATAAGAATGAGAAAATGCCACATAAGACAAAATGAGATATGAACCATTGTAGTCAAGTCTAGAATAAAAAGAAGAATCGCATAAATTTAGTTCCAAATCAAACTACTCATACCAGATACTCTCAATCTTTTAATGTTATTTTATTTTCTTTCAATAAGACTGGACATAAGGCTACTAAATTTAGGATTAGAATAAGAATGAATTCATTTAGACCCTCAACCCTTCAATGGTTAGTGATATACTTGAAATAAATTTGGTCTTAAAGAAAATGAGTGTATAAGTATAAATTGTTTCATGAACAAGAACAATGCTATGACCACTCAATCTTCTAATGGTTATTGTTACACATGTTGGTGCTCAAATTGACAGATTGGACTTTTTACAGATTTTTCTTATCCAATGAAGATAGATACAATCGATTTGCCAATGAACAAGGTTTCAAAAACCTCCTATAATTCTGATTCCACAGAACCAAGGCTGGTGGGCCTGCACTTTAAAACTTATCTTCAAAGTCTTCTAAAGGTTTCCTATAGCGGATAACTGATAACTTCAACTCATGCTTCTCAAGGTATTAATAAGATCACAAAACTGAAAATATGTGTTATTGAAATATAATGTATTTAATATTGCTTGATATGATTGAGATATGAACTGGATGAGATGAAATAAAAAAGTAATTCAAAACTTGAAACAATGAAACCTTATACCAAATTCAATTAATGAGAGAGACCAGTGCTTTAATTCAATAATGGGAAACAGAGTCGATATATCTTCAATCCTACATTCAACTTCAGAGACAGCTTTGAAACAAAACTTGTCACCTTAAAGGTGAAATGAAAATGCACATATAACGATCTAATTTTTAAAATATTTCAATTAGATATTACTCTTCAGATGACGGTCCAATTGATTTAAGGCTTTAATCAATAGGTTTTTTAACCATGCAAAAATGAAGAAGAAACAATCGAATATATGGAATATAAAACTTAAGCTGAAATATATGCAACTCAAAACTATCACTTTAAATAATGTCGTATTGATTTATCTGAAGGACTTGATTTTAAAGAAAATAACAAAAATGACTTGCACAATAAAAGAAATACAGACTTATCTCTGCTTGACCGGAAGTGGCATATTGAATCCTCGTATTCAGAGGTTGAATCCGCTATCATTCATTACATCATTATCCAAGTTTTCCAATATATATCATTCATTTTTTGTCATTGTATTGTTCAATATTATTCTCTCTTATTTGCAGATTTTTGAATGATTATAAATATGAAATCAAAAGGGTGTGTGAAAACATCACACCCTTTCCCTAAAAGTAATCCATAACCGACTATACTATCAATTATATTGATTTGAGATACAAATCTCTACTCTTCATTAACTACAACTACCAACCATTCGGTTGGAAAACCTTCTTAACTATTTGGTTTGTTTAAAAACTCTCCTTGGATGCATTTAGAAATTGATGGCTACACTGGACTCCTCCTTGCTGTATGGAGACATAGTTCTGAAGATATGTTTGAGGATTGTAGCCTTCATCGACTTATCTTGTTGCGGAGGAATGGTGCTTACTGTCCTCAGCATACATTTCTTTTGCCTTTGGTTGCCTTTTAGTGACTGTATGATGGCTGGCATCTATTATCCACCTGATATATATGATATCTTCTGCTATCTTGACTGGCTTCTTATATCTTTCTCCTTGACGTCATGTATGCTGTGAATATACTATCATTTTTTATGTAGTCGACAGTCAATGATACTTTTAATTCATTCTTTATATCAAAGATGCATTTGTAACATTTTCTTTCCCTACACGTTGCAAGATTAGAGGTAATTCCTCCCCGAGATGCTTTTTATATATCATTTATTCACTATTTCCTGCTTGATAGATGGACTATAGTGGGTGCTGACAGAGGTGGAAAGGAGGCTAATGGATGTCTGATGATAGAAGAATCATTATGTATTTATCAACTCCCACTGGTGCTGAACACATCTATTGTTTGATTTGCATCGACCATGCTATTTCCGTGAATAAAGGTGGCAGCCAGCGTTTTAAAATATCCTTGCAGACTTATACATAGCGACCATTGTCACTATTTGGTGAGGGCGGCAACCAGCTTGAAGACGTTTGATTGAATGCTTGCTAACTCATCTGATGAGTCATCGATGAGTTAGCAAGTGTATCAGTTTCTTTATTTGTATTTGTAATCAGTCTATCATCTCTGCACCCTATTTTCACGCTATTGTTGATGGATGTTGTTTAAATACATCGACCCATATTTGAAGGTGACGGATGCTGCAGGAAATGTCATGCTCACTGTTTGAATATGTTGACTTGCTTGCAGATGGAGGCATGGCGGGGTGGAGTGTGTGATATCCGCATTGCACTGGCCATTTATCTCGGTCTTTGTTTCTTCTTATCGACCACGCATGATTCTTGCCACCTTTACAATAATGTCGACAACATGTTCATCTTCTTTTGAGTTCACCACCTTTTGCCACCTAAGACATTAAACATTAAGGTAGTGATCAAAGAATAATTGTATTCGTTAAACTATCTATAAAATAAAATCAATAGATAGAAATTTAGTTTCAAATATTAATATTAATTAATTATATAAAGAATTTGAAATCAACCAAAATAACATAACCCTTTATATAATCATACAAGGCTTTATAACATAAGTAGTTAGTCTTTCTTTGTGATAACTACTTTTCGTTTTGATAAAAACTTTGTTTTTATTTAATAATAATAATAATAATAAATAAATAAAAATATCACATCATTTAAACTTTTTCTTTCTTTCTAATAACAAATGGCGTGAAAATTACATATTAAGTAAGCATAGTTACAATATAACTTTTGTCATGATGATTTATAAAAGAAATCATAAGCGTATATTAATACCACAAAACATCTAGATGGATATAATAACGTGCACATTTTCATAGGTAAGCATGCATTAATATACCCATTTTCAATAACGTGCACCTTATGGATTTATTCAAACTCCCTTTCGTATTCGCAAAGCATAACATATTTTCTAGGGGACATTTTATATCCATTAACCATCTTCCTTATATTTCTTTTACACAATAATGATAACCCTAGTCATTCTACAAGAATTAGGGCATAATATATATATTCGCAT
>MU223225.1:11755368-11793189 GCA_018584345.1 Thuja plicata
AATTTTTTTGATATTCAATCTCTAAGTGCCTCAAATTTTGACATCAATTGACAGACAACTTGAAAATCAGGAAAAACACTTCCACTTTTTGGCCAAAAAGTGGACTCAACTTCTTGCTGGCACCCACCAATAACATTTTTATCCTTTGGCCTAGGTACTAAATTCCATGTATTGTTCTTTTCAATCTGATCAAACTCTTTTTTCATTGCTTTCATCCAATCTTCATTATCTAGTGCATCTTTAACTTTCTTTGGTTCAAATGTAGATATCAAACATGTATTATCTCTTATCTTTCTTCTTGTCATCACTCCAACATCTTTATTTCCAATAATATTACTTGGGGAGTGATACCTCCTCACATATTTTTCTAAAATAGGCTCGGTAGGTCTTGGTGCTTCATTCTCATCACTCGGTTGTTGAGTTATTTGTCCAGCTTCCTCCTTGGTAGGTTCTCTCGGTAAGATGTCAGGAACATCAAGTTTTATATATACAAAATTATCATAACCTTCAGGTTCCTTTTTTCTTTCTTTATCATTCTTTTATGCAAACTCATCGATTCTCACACTTGCACTTTCCACCATTTTTCTAGTAACTTTATTCAAACACTTATAGGATTTACTCCTTGTAAAATATCCCTTCATCCCCTTTAGAATCAACCTTTCCTTCTCTATAATCTTCAATATATAACATCTACTTCCAAAAACTTTGAAATAGCTCACATTAGGTTTGTGTTCATACCATATTTCATAAGGTGTTCTGTTGGTACCTTTCTTCATTTGTACTCGGTTCAATGTGTAAATAGCATTTTTGACTGCTTCTCTCCAAAATTTTTGTGAAATACCTTTCTTAATCATCAATGTCCTTGCACAATCAATAATAGATTTTTTTCTTCTCTCAGCAATACCGTTATGGTGTGGTGTCCTCGGTGCTGACATATGTCTCTTAATTCCATTTTCATAACAAAATAGTGTAAACTCATCAGATGTAAACTCACCTCCTCTATCATATCTCAAACATTCCAGTTGTCTTCTTGTTTCCTTCTCAACTCTATCCTTCTACCACTTAAACATTTGAAATGCATCATATTTTTGTTCTAAAACATTACAGACATCATTCTAGAATAATCATCCAAAAATAAAATAAAATATCTATCTTCATAGTAACTTTGAGTTCTCATGGGTCCACATAAATCACTATGCACTAAATCCAAAATTCCTTGTGTAACATAAGACTTGCTTAAAAAACTAGATTCAGTCATCTTACCCATTTGACATTCTCTGCACATAACATTATTAGATTTTTCTAATCTCGGTAGTCCTCTGACTCTATTCTTTTTACACACTTTGATCAAGTTGTCAAAATTAACATGAAAAATCCTTTTGTGTCATAATAAAACATCTTCAACTTTAGCAAATAGGAAACTCTTTATAGAAGTATCAAGATAAAATAAATTACCTTTAGATTTTTCTCAAGTAGCAATCAAACTCTCCTTCTTATTAAAAAATTTCACCTTTCCAAGTTGAAATTCCAGTCGGTGACTTATTTTATTTACCTATGCAACACTCAACATATTATACTTTAAGCCTTCAACCCAATAAACATCATCACATCTTGTGTTATTCAGTAGAATTATAGAACATTTTCCTTTCACAAGGTATGGAGCATCGTTACCAAATATTAAAAAATCCTTCATCATACTTCTCCAAGGAATTAAAATTAAGTGTGTTACCAGTCATGTGATGTGAACAACCACTATCTATAATACATGTTTCATTCTCACTTAATTGTGGTATTAGGGCTTGTGGTTCTTCTTTGTTTTCTCCATCAGAATTGTCTTTAATAGAAACATACACAACTTCTTCACCATCATTGTCATCTGAATCATCATCACTTAGTCCTTCATTAGCAATATGAAAATATTTCTTACCTTTGTTTTTGTAGTCTCTGAATCTCTTGAATTTTTCTCTCTGTTATCTTTCTTCTCCTCATTATCTTTCTCAGTGCAGTTAGCTGCAATATGACCAATCTTGTTATAGTTAAAACATTTCAAGGGTAAATTACCTTAGTATCTTCCTTTGCCTCTTTGTATCCTTCTATCCAACAAAGCTTCAATCTCTCTCTCATTCTCTTCATTTTCACCATATAACTCTTCTAAACCACTATGACAGTTGTAAAATCTCTCACTAGCACTGCTCACATGTCCATCACTAACTCTAGAGTCCTTAGAAATTCCAATCTTCAAAGATAACTTAAATGCAGACTCAATCTTAGATGTAGCAGATAGACTATTATCAAAATCATTAATCTCAATGTAACCATCTTACCAATAGTAGCATCAAGTGAAACATTCATCTAAGGAATGGATCTCAACTCTTGTATAGAAGATACTAGAATAGCATAACTCGGTAGCAGGGTTCTCAAAAAATTTCTTGCTACATCTTCTGTTATGATTCCACCAATTGTCTGATAGAATTAACAATCTCCTTAAGTCTAGTGTTGTATTGTATTATGTTTTCTCCTTATTTCATTCTCATTGAATCAAATTTACCTCTTAGACTTTCTGCTTTTGCCTTCTGAACATGTTGATCTCCACCATAGGTCAAAATAAGCTTATCCGGAATTTTTTTTAAAGTAGTGCATCCATCAAGTTCATCATATTCTTGGTCAGTAAGTGTAGAAACAATCTCAATCATGACTTGTATGTGTTCTTTATTCTATCTTTGCTCACTAATTGTCAAAGGTGTAGTTGTAGGTGCAACATATTCATTATCAAGAAAATGAAGTCCATACTCTCCTAAACCAAACACATGCAATCTCATTCTGCTTTTCCATGTAGAGAATTGTTCCCTATTCAACTTTGGTTCTTCCCTCTTATACGTCTTTAGATCTTAACTCAAGTCCTTTAATACTTAACACTTCATAGTACCACTCTCTGATACCAATTTTTGGTCCACTAAGAGGGGGGTGAATCAGGAAAAAAATCAAACTTTAATACTTAAAATTTATCTCATTAATTCACTCGGTAGAACTGAATATAGTAATGACTGATTCGCCAAATAACTTAATAAATTAAACAACCATACATCTCATAATATAAAAATCAATCATTCAAACTCAATTAACACTAGATTTAATGAGGAAACCCAATAAGTGAAAAACCTCTGTAGGAATTGTGACCCACAATAAAATGTACCCTTCTGAAGTACGCTCGGTTAAGAACTTATCATGTTAAATATTACAAACATATTTTCTAGATGTGACCCTATTAAGGGATTTACCTCAGATCTATTAAGATTCACCCTATTAGGAGTGGCCTTGTTAGAGGTCTTTAAACACTCTTTTGGAATGTCACCTACTAGGATTTACAAATAGGACTGTTAAACCCACTTGGTTAAGAGATTTTTCTCTGTTACAAATGCTAATAAGCAACAGTAAAACTTTGATCTGTAAATATAAAAACTACCTTTTCTTGGGTTAGATCCTTTATGATCACATGAATATTGGCATCACATACTCCATTTGTCTCTTCTCTAGACTGTAGATTCTTCTTTTTTTTATTCTCTGCTCTGCTCGATAACTTTTGTTCCTTATCTTCTTTTGCTTCTCAATTCAACTCGGCAGCATCTCTTCTCTGTTTAATTCTCATCCTTTATACATAAAAAAATTTTCCTCTTAATCTCCTTGCTTAGTTTTTCCATTATTTTCTCTCAGTCGTTCGATCATATTCTTCACAAATCTCAGCTCGGTAAACTGTTTAACTTTTACCTCTTAACTTGAAATTTTTCTTGGAACTCTAATAATCAGGTTTCACCGCTTAACCTTTTCCTAAGATCTTCTCATTGAATTTTATCGCTCATAGATCTTCTAACAAACTTCCTTTCATTCTTATTAAAATCTAGATCATCATAGTTTCATATTAAATTTGATCTTATCATCATTCGCAATCAATATCCTATACTCAGTAACTTTCCTTGAAACTTCGTAACTAACTTCATTCACTACTCAGTGTCTAACTCATTCTCGATGCTCAGCAACTGAAACTAACTAACACAACTCTATACTCACTGACTCTATCTAGCTCGGTAGAGTAACTCTTTTCAGTCATAACTTAACTCATTGCAATCTCTAATTTATTCAATCAAATGTACTGACTTGATAGCTTCAAATATATAGTAGAAAAAAACTATATCAACATTAATTCATCATTATTTGGTCTATATTTATCACCCATTTAACTTCTCCTTCTTATAATATGGTAACTTAATAAAAATTAGTAATTAATTGCTTGACATCAATGACAAAATAACAACTGAACTAACCATTTCTACAAACATGCATACCACATATCACTCGGTCTTCATCATCTCCATCATTTGATTAACACTACAGCTCCCAGAAATCACCTGCATGAAAACACCTGTCATAGAAAGAGAGAAGCAAAAGCTATGGAGGCCATAAATAGAAGATCTATGAAAGAGGAAACATCCTCAATTGATTCAATAATAGAATACAGAATACAAGATGATTCAAGATCAATCATAATGAATTACAAATAAAAAGAGATTAAACCTTATAAAAGGTGATCAAAACCCTAAACATGGGAGAAACCTAGGTTGCATGAAAATAATTAATAAAGAATTAATTAGTATATGCCTAAAGTTTAGCTTAAGTGAACTAGATATAATACTTGTGACTTTAATATTTAAATCAGAATGATTTAATTAATAATTGAATTAACTTATTACTCTAAAACCCCCCTTAAGAAAGACTCAGGGAGAAGTTAAAAATCTATAAACAACTACTAAAAGCAGGAAATGGGTCCTGACAACATGGCCTGATCAGGTACCCAAGTACAAAATATCTTTGTAAAGAGGAGAAAAGGAGAAAACCCAGTGGGAAAACCCCTCTCCAAAAAGAGATGAAGACTAGTGAAGGACTGAAGAAGCCTCCAAACTAGAGAATGTCCCAGAAGATAAGAACAAAGGATGAACATGAAGAACACCACTGAAGCATGAAGTTGCAAATATTGTTGAAGAATAACTATTGGAACCTCCACTATAATAGAACATAATCAAGTAGAGAAGAATATAAACAAATCTTGAAGAGATGATCAATCGAAGGTGAAATTTTTCCTCCAAAATAGAGATGAAAGAGTGTCCATATGGTAAATGATTCATCTTAACGAAATGTATAGGTACCAAACCACTACATCTTCCTAGTATATAGGAATAAATATTGAATACATAGATCACTCTATCAAACCAAGGAAGCAATAGAACCAATAGGAGATCCCCCCCCCCATAATGTTGAGTGGGGAGAGGCACGACAGGTACACTAAACCAGACTGCCAAGAATAATTGCATGATGAACAACTAGGAACATAGAAAGTTAAATAGAAAGTACAAGCACATATAAAGGATGGTGTCGTGGAGAAAACTTTATCTTGACACGCATCATGAGGCTAAAGACATGGAAGGAACACTCACTTGAAAAAGGTAAATCAACCCCCCCCCCATGACACTTTATAATGTAGTGTGAGTACAAACAGGCACAAAAATGCCCAAGATCTCAAGCATGTATCAGATGACACTTTATCCCAGTGCGTTTGCAAATAAGAAAAGCTATAGAAATATATGTCTATAATGCTCAAGAATGATAAGAAATTTGTATAAATGTGAATAACAGCTAAAAGGGAATCATCTCATGCAAGGCAAAATGATCCCAAGACCTGAAACATCAAAATAATCACCAGATTGCAAAAAGGAAAAAAAAACATGAATAAAATGTATCTAGAGAAGATTCTGGATGTGAGACCCATAAGATAAGATAGAGCTTCGAACTATCTTTCCAACGACATGAAGAAGTCAAAAAATGGAGTCCGGGTGAGCAAGATATGGCTCCCGGAGTGCAAAAAAGAACTCTAACTTTGAATGGCAAAAATAGCTGCAAGAATCAAACCTGGAAAATTAGATCAAGCTCAAAACCAGCTTTTCAGCGATATCTCATTTGGAAAAAAATGCCTCCATTTGTTCAAGATACAAGCTAAAAATCCAAGAGGTCTCCAAAATAAGAACTCCAAGAAACCTCTGCTAAATCTGGTGGAGCTCCGCTAAATCTGGTGATGCCTCCAAATCTGGCGAGACTACTAAATTTTTGGCCAAATTTGGTAGATTTACCAAGAATTTTGTTTTTTTGTATTTTTTTCACCTCAAAAAATGCCCATAAAAAGGGTCGTACATGTAAAAAAATTCCCTTCGTCACTACAGTGTCCTAAATTTTGAGGCAGCGTGAAAATCGAGGCATTTTGCCTCGAAAAGCATGCCAAGGTCATGCATGCAAAAAAGAGGGGCCAGATTTCAAGTATGTCCAAATTGGACGAGCCATATATGAAATAGGGGTTTTTGGGCCTTTCGAACGCAACCATGATGTCAGTTTGTGCCCAAAGTGCTTAAAAAAATAACTCCCCCCCCCCCCAGANGCCCAAAGTGCTTAAAAAAATAACCCCCCCCCCCCCCAGATCCACAAAACTCTAAAGCAAAAAACCTCTTGAATAAACATATCTAAAAAACAAGGCCAAATCTCTCATGAAGAGAATAGGGGCATGAAGATATGGAGCTCTGATACCATATTGGATTTGATTAAAACTCAACCCTACAGCTCCCAAGAATTGTTAGAATTTGAAGAATTCAATCACCAAGATCCATTATATGCAAAATACCTGTCACAAAAGCAAAGAATGGAGACACAATTCATAATGATCTAAAAGATGAAATATTCATTCAGAGAGATAATAGAGGGAATTACAAAAGAATTAATAATTACAAAGAGATCAATCCTTATAAAGGAGATCGAAAACCCAGAAGGTGGAGAAACTAGGTTGCATGATAATAATTTATAATAGAATTAATTATTATATGCCTAAAGTTTATCTTAAGTGAACTAGAGATAAAAAGTGATTGAATAATTAAATCAATAATGATTTAATTAATAAGTGAAAATAAATTTTTACTCTAACACCCCCCCCCCACCCGATAAAATTAGGGAGAAGCTAAAAACCTAGAAAGAACTATTCAAAATAGGAAACTGGCCCCGGCAATATGGCCTAATCAGGTACCGAAGCACAAAACTATCTATAAAGAGGAGAAAGGGAGAAAACCCAGTGGGAAAAACATCTCTCCAAAAAAAGATGAAAACTAGTGAAGGACTAAAGAAGCCTCCAAACTAGAGAATGTCCCAGAAGATAGGAACAAAGATCAGGTAGAGATCAAGATTGTAATCTACATGAGTACCCTCAAATGACACTACTCGAATCAAGACAGAAAACAAAGGAAAACATTGAAACTTGAAGATACAAGTGGAAAAAACACCAAAGTCTGAAGAGTTGATCAAAATAAGAACATGTAGAACACCACTGAAGCATGAAGTTGCAAACACTATTAAAGAATAATGGCTAGAACCTCCACTCAAATAGAATCTGATCAAGTAGAGAAGACTATAATTTGTATGAGTTCCCTCAAGTGACACTGCTCGAATTAGGATGGAAAATAAGGAAAACATCAAAACACCAAAGTCTGAAGAGTTGATCAAAAGATGGAAGGATGCCTCTGAAGTAGGAATGAAAGAAGTGTTCATATGGTAAATTATCCATCTCATTGAAATGCATAGGTACCTGTGTTGGATGATGTTGGAATTGTCTACTACTGATGTTGTCGGCATTCATGTTTTGTCACTAGTGTCAACATATGTTTCTGTGGAAGAAGAATAGACGGGTTATTATTGTTGTATGATGACTGACAGAAGTGTATGTATACTATACAGATGAATAAGAACAAGAGAAGATAGGGATATGTAGAAGGATGTATGATGATCTTATTTCTCAAGTCGCGTGGCTTAATATTGCATATTGGATGAGTTACAAATATTTTGGTAAATATTGGTTTCTGGACTATGATAGTGATGTTTGACAGAGTGAGTCTCTATTTTTTGCGTATATCTTACAGGCGATGATGATTTAGGTTATTCAAGCTTAAGGGATGATACAAAATAGCTTCAAGAATTTTTTTGATGGGTCGCAAGTTGTATGAGTGATGATGATGTCATTTGTAGCATTTATTCTGGAGGAGACCTATTTGGGGCCAACTTCAGAGATGTAGTGGCTATTGTGGATTGTGAGCATGGATTATGAATCTTGGATTATATATGATGTATTGTAAGTGATGTATACTTTTTTTAGATACCATGTGTATCTTAGCAAGGGGGAAATTATTTATTTGTATATTAGGAAAGCTTAAATGGCTGACCTAATCAATTATTTTAATAGGGTATATATGAGAGATATTTTCTTTTAAAAAGATGTGGTATGTGTATGGATGTGTATGAAGAGAAGTGAGGAAGTTGTGACACTTGATTGATTGTTGGATGTAGAGCAGAGGATATGTTCATTTTACTTCATTGGAACTAACCAAGCAAAGAGTTGCTATCAGACAGTTCACTAGATTGTATATTTTCTATATACACTTGTTTAGATTGTAAATCCTTAAGGGTGGCTTTAATATTATTTGGGTAGTGAGCCCACTGTTACTCTTAACTCCTAAGAGGGTATGTCCTTTAATAGGGACCGTGTACTGTAATGTTGTAATAATCTCCTAACAGGGCTAAATCTTTTAACAAGGATACTATACTCTCAGTACATCATTTGTGGGTGCTAATTCCCACCGGGGTTTTACCTTTAACAGGGTTTCCTTGATAACAAGGATTGTGTTATTGTGTTGGCATTTACTATGTTATCATTTGATGTGAGGTTTTGGTTTATAAATATTAATGTTTAATAGTCTTCCTCATAACTAATTCACCCCCCCCCCCCCTCAGTTATGTTAGTGGATTGTTATTCCTAACAATNCATAACTAATTCCCCCCCCCCCCCCCTCAGTTATGTTAGTGGATTGTTATTCCTAACAATTGATATCAAAGATACTAGTCCTTAGAGAGAAAGCCTAACAGCTTGAGGTGATCCTGAAAATGAGTTACTATAGGAAGGATAGTCTAAAGCTTGATCCTAAAAACTTTGACAGTTGGAAGAACAAGATGAGAACACATTTGCTATGCTTGGGAATCGACTACTGGATGATTACTAAAAGAAAAGAACAGATGAAAGGTGGGGGTGGATTAGATAAAGCTACTGAAGATGAGAAGAAATTATTTTCATGTAACATGGTTTCAAGGGAAGCACTGATCAGTGCACTTTCTAAAGGTGAATTCACAGAGGTAAAAGACTTAGATTATGAACATGAAATTTGGACAAGATTGGAAGCAGTGTATGAAGGAGATAAGTTTACAAAATAGGTGAAGTTACAGAATTGGAAGGCAAAGATGGAAACATTGAAAATGAAAGATGATAAAATATTCTAGAGCATATTCACAAATAATTATTAAAGTTGTTATTGACATCAGGAACTCTGGAGACCTAACTTCAATAGAGAGATGTTGGTTGGGAAACTGGATACCTTTGAGGCCACAGAATTGGGAGATTCTCTACCTAAAGTTGAGTCAGCATTCAAGACAATTGTGCATAGAAACAAACAGACATTATCAGGAATTGCAAGCACCGGCAATAGTGACTTGAGAGAAGAACTTGGAGATTATGATGATGAATGGGAACAAATACAAGAAGAAGAAAGTTAGCTAGATTAATTTGTGGCCCTAATCTCTAGAAGAGAAAAGAGAGGTAAGGGTAAATTTGAAGGAAAGTTACCTTTGAAATATTTTTCATGCAACAAGATAGGTCATTTTGCATCTCGATATCCTACAAGGGTTCCAAATCATAAAACTAAGTTTTATAAATCTAAGTATCCAAAAGACAAGGAATGTTATTATACTAGTGAAGGTGTTTCTGATGATGAATTTGTTGACTATGATGAGATTGGATTTATTGCTATTAAGGATGATGAATCTTTACATGAAGAAAAGGCCTTAGTATCCCGTGTTGAAAAGAAATCTGAATGGGTTATTGATAGTGGTTGTTCACATCATATGACTAGAGATAAAAATAAGTTTGTTAGTCTGAAAAGATATGATGGTGGTTTTGTAAGATTTGGTGAAAATACTCCTAAGATTATCATTGGAGTTGGATCTATTTCTCTAGATAGAAAAACTAATACTGATAATGTATTGCTTGTTGATGGACTTAAGCATAATTTTTTGAGTGTTGGACAGCTAGTGGACAAGGTTTATCAATTGAAATTCATTGATGTGAAATGTTCTATCAGAATTAAGGCAAGAGACTTGATCACATCTAGTACTAAATCTAGAGGTAATGTATTTGAATTGAATACATCTAAGGCTTCTTGCTTTACTGCGAAGGTTGATGACATTTGGATATGGCATAGAAGATTTTGTCATGTTAACTTTGATAATACTCTGAAGACAAGTATGACTAATGCAGTAAGAGATCTACCTAATATTGTGAAACCATCTAACACTATGTGTAGAGAGTGTGTTATGGGGAAGCATAGTAGAAGCAATTTTAAAAGAAAATCTTACTCTGTGAAAGGGAAGTTGGATCTGGTACATACAGATCTATGTGGTCCTACAAGAACAATATATTACTATGGTGAGAGGTGTTTTATACTTTTTGTTGATGACTTTTCTAGGATGATATGGGTTACATACTTAAGAGATAAATCTGAGGCATTTGATAAATTCAAGATATTCAAAGAAAAATTTGAGAATGAATCAGGCTTGAAGATAAAATGTTTGAGATCAGATAGAGGTGGTGATTTTACTTCAGACTTGTTTAATATCTACTACAAAGAGCATGGAATATATACACATACATCTCCTCCTAGAACACCACAATAGAATGGGATAGCAGGGTGAAGGAATAGAACAATATTAAATACTTCCAGGACTATGCTACTAGAAGGAAATGTATCACATGTTCATTGGAGAGAAGTTTTTGGTACTGCTGTGTAAACCTTGAATATAATTCATATCAGAGAAGGTACAATTAAGACTCCTTATGAAATATGGTTTAATCATACTCCTACTATGAAATATTTTAGAATATTTGGAAGTAAATGCTATATCAAAAGAGATGATGAGATAGGGAAGTTTGATGATAGAAGTGATGAAGGTATCGTCCTTGGTTATTCTACTAAGAGAAAAGCCTATAAATGTTTCAATCTTAGATTGAGGAAGTTGATTGAAAATGCTAATGTGAGGATAGATGAAAGGTTTTAGATTCAAGAGAGAATGTATGAATGTGGTCAGATTGCAGAGATTAAGGAGGCCACTGCAAATCCTGAAGAACCTTTAGAAATTGATAGTGAGGTCGAAGATGAGTCAAATGAGCCTAATGAAACTCTTAAGACTCTGAGATATGTTAAGAAGAATCATCCTAAAGATCAAATCATTGGTGATGCAAATAGAGGAATCATGACTAGATCAAAAGTAAGAGATGAAATTTGTTTAATTTCTCAAGTTGAACCGAAGACTACTGACGAAGCATGTAGAGATAAATATTGGACTAAAGCTATGTAGAAAGAATTAGAACAAATAAATAAAAACAACACTTGGGAATTGGTTCCAAGGCCTAAAAAAATAATGTGATGGGAACTAAATGGGTTTTCAAAAAAAAAATAGATGAGGAAGGAACAGTTGTAATAAATAAGGCTAGAGTGGTTTGTAAGGCTACTCACAACAAGAAGGCATATACTTTGAAGAGACATTTTCTCCTATTGCTAGGTTGGAAGTTGTGAGGCTATTTCTTGCTTATGTTGTACATAAAGACTTTAAGGTATATCAGATGGATGTAAAATCTGCATTTTTGAATGGAGATTTGGAGGATGAGGTATACACAGAGAAACCTAATGGATTTCCTCTGACAGAAGATGAAGACATGGTTTGTAAATTGAAGAAAGCATTGTATGGATTGAAACAAGCACCAAGAGCATGGTATGCAAGACTAGACAGGTATCTTGGTTTCAGAAAAGGCAATGCAGATAGTAATTTATACTTAAGAACTGGTGAAGATGGAATTCTAATCATAGAAGTTTTTGTTGATGATATCATTTTTGGAGGCAATTATGAAATGAGTAAAAGGTTCTCTAAAGAGATGGAAAATGAATTTAAAATTTCAATGATTGGTGAAAAGAAATTTTTTCTTGGTTTGAAAAATTAATCAGAATAAGAATGGTATTTTTATATCTCAGACCAAGTATCTTAAGGAGATGTTGAAGAAATTTGGAATGGAAGACTATAAACTTGTTGGGACACCTATGGTGACTGGTTATAAACTTACTCATAATGATGAAACTCGGAGTGTCTTTAAGAGAAAGTATAGATCAATGATTGGAGGTCTACAATATCTAACTCACACCAGACCAAATATTTCTAATGCAGTTGGAATTGTGGCAAGATATCAAGAAGATCTTAAAGAGACACACCTTGCTGCTGTGAAAAGAATTTTGAGATATTTGAAAGGGACAATAGAGTATGGATTATGGTATGAAAAATATGATGACTTTATTTTACATGCTTATACTGATGTTGATTGGGAAGGTAGTGTAGATGATAGAAAGAGTATAAGTGGAGGAGCATTTTTCCTTGGAAAAAGGCTGGTTTCTTGGTTAAGTAAGAAGAAGGATTGTATAGATCAGTCTACTATTGAATCTGAGTATGTTGTTGCTGCTATAAATTGTACACAAGTTGTTTGGATCAAACAAATGTTGAAGGACATTGGAATAATTTTTGAAGAGCTAGTGGTTATCCATTGTGATAACACTAGCACAATGAATATGTCAAAGAATCCTATAATGCATTCAAATACTAAACATATTTCTATTAAGTATCATTTCCTAAGAGACAAGGTAGCAGAGAAGGAGATCAGATTGGAGTATGTTAGCACAAAGAAATATGTAGTAGATATATTTACTAAACCTTTGCCAAAAGATGCTTTTGAGTACCTCAGAAGCATGCTTGGGGTGAGAACCCCTCCTTGCGGTAATTAATTGATGTAGGCACGCATCATTCCAGTGGCTTTCAGAGCTATATCATTTTTTGGACTTGATGTATGGATCTACTCCTCAAGGGGAGTGATCGCAGGAACACTATAGAACATATTTGGGTGATTTTGCACCTAGATGTTACAGACATGAATATTTGAAAAAGCTACACATTGTAGAATTTTGATGAAGACTTATGGCACCGTTTTCCATTATTGTCAAAAGGGGAGAGATTCTAAGTGAAAATCCCTACTGTTCTAGGGAGATTTGTGTTGAGGATATTGAGAATATTGTATTAAGAGAAAGCACTTTTTGGGTTGATGGATTTTCTCATATGTTGTCATCAATGCCAAAGGGGGAGATTTTTGGATGATGTTGGAATTGGCTACTACTGATGTTTTTGGCATTCATTTTGTCACTAATGTCAACATATGTTTATGTGGAGGAAGAATAGACTGGTTATTACTGTTGTATGATGATTGATAGAAGTGTACGGATACTATACGGATGAATCAAAGTGAGCGAAGATGGGGATATGTAGAAGGATGTATTATGATCTTATTTCTAATTTCGTGTGGCTTAATGTTGCATATTGGTTAGGTTATTGATGTTTTGGTAAAGACTGGTTTTTGGACTATGACAGTGATGTTTGACAGAGCGAGCCTCTGTGTTTTGCGTATATCTTACAGGCGATGATGATTTAGGTTATGCGAGCTTAAGGGATGACAGAAAATAGGTTCAAGAATTTTTGTGATGGGTCACAATTCATATGAGTGATGATGACATCATTTGTGGCATGTATTCTGGAGGAGACCTATTTGGGGCTGACTTCAGATATGTAGCGTGTATTGTGGATTGTGAGCATGGATTGTGGAACTTGGATTATATTTGATGTATAATTGTTTTAGATACTGTGTGTATCTTAGCAAGGGATTAAATATTTATTTGTATATTAGGAAAGCTTAATTGGCCGACCTAATCAATTGTTGTAATAGGGTATATATGAGAGATCTTTTCTTTTGAAAAGATGTGGTATGTGTATGGATGTGTATGAAGAGAAGTGAGGAAGTTGCAAAGCTTGATTGACTGTTGGATGTAGAGAAGAGGATATGTTCATTGTACTTCATTGGAACTGACCAAGCAAAGAGTTGTTATCAGACAGTTCACTGGATTGTATATTTTCTATATACACTTATTCAGATTGTAAATCCTTGAGGGTGGCTTTAACCTTCTTTGGGTATTGTGCCTAGGCAGTGAGCCACTATTACTCTTGACTCCTAACAGGGACTATCCTTTAATAGGGACTGTAACTGTAATGTTGTAATAAGCTCCTAACAGGGCTAAATCTTTTAACAAGGATACTATACTCTCAGTACATCATTTGTGGGTGTTAATTCCCACCGGGGTTTTACCTTTAGCACGGTTTCCTTGAAAACAAGGATTGTGTTATTGTGTTTGCATTTACTGTGTTATCAATTAATGTGAAGTTTTGGTTTATAAATTTTAATGTTTAATAATTTGTCTCACAACTGATTCATCCCCCCCCTCTCAATTGCGTTGGTGGATTGTTATTCCTAACAACCCAGCCACTACATCCGCCTAGTACATAGGAACAAATACTTAATGCATAGATCACTCCATCAAACCAAGGAAGCATTAGAACCAATAGGAAATACCCCCTCATAATTTTGAACATGGAGAGGTATGAAAGGTACACTGAAAGAGGCTTCCAAGAATAACTGCATATCAAAGAAAGTATAAACACATATAAAGGATGGTGTCGAGGATGATCAATCTCTGGACACACATAATGAAGCTAATGTCATAAAAGGAACACTCGTGTGGCTTAATGTTGCATATTGGATGGGTTACTGATGTTTTGGTAAAGACTAGTTTTTGGACTATGACAGTGATGTTTGACAGAGTGATTCTCTGTGTTTTGTGTATATCTTACAGACGATGATGATTCAGGTTATGCGAGCTTAAGGGATGACAGAAAATAGGTTCAAGAATTTTTGTGATGGGTCGCAATTCATATGAGTGATGATGATGTCATTTGTGGCATGTATTCTGGAGGAGACCTATTTGGGGCTGACTTCAGATATGTAGCGTGTATTGTGGATTGTGAACATGGATTGTGGAACTTGGATTATATTTGATGTATTGTAATTGAAGTATAATTGTTTTAGATACTATGTGTATCTTAGCAAGGGATTAAATATTTATTTGTATATTAGGAAAGCTTAATTGGCCGACCTAATCAATTGTTGTAATAGGGTATATATGAGAGATATTTTCTTTTGAAAAGATGTGGTATGTGTATGGATGTGTATGAAGAGAAGTGAGGAAGTTGCAAAGCTTGATTGACTGTTGGATGTAGAGTAGAGGATATGTTCATTGTACTTCATTGGAACTGACCAAGCAAAGAGTTGTTATCAGACAGTTCACTGGATTGTATATTTTCTATATACACTTATTCAGATTGTAAATCCTTGAGGGTGGCTTTAACCTTCTTTGGGTATTATGCCTAGGCAGTGAGCCACTGTTACTCTTGAATCCTAACAGGGACTATCCTTTAATAGGGACTGTAACTGTAATGTTGTAATAAGCTCCTAACAGGGCTAAATCTTTTAATAGGGATACTATACTCTCAGTACATCATTTGTGGGTGCTAATTCCCACCGGGGTTTTACCTTTAACACGATTTCCTTGAAAACAAAGATTGTGTTATTGTGTTTGCATTTACTGTGTTATCAATTAATGTGAAGTTTTGGTTTATAAATTTTAATGTTTAATAATTTGTCTCACAACTGATTCATTCCCCCCCTCTCAATTGCATTGGTGGATTGTTATTCCTAACAACCTAGCCACTACATCCACCTAGTACATAGGAACAAATACTTAATACATAGATCACTCCATCAAACCAAGGAAGCATTAGAAACAACAGGAAATACCCCCTCATAATTTTAAACATGGAGAGGTATGAAAGGTACACTGAAAGAGGCTTCCAAGAATAACTGCATATCGAAGAAAGTATAAACACATATAAAGGATGGTGTCGAGGATGATCAATCTCTGGACACACATAATGAAGCTAATGTCATGGAAGGAACACTCACTTGAAAAAGGTAGATCAACCCCCCCCCGCCATGGAACTTTATTATGTAGTGCGAGTACAAACAGGCAGAAAACATGCAAGATCCCAAGCATGCAATGATGGCATTTTATCTGTGTGTTTGCAAAAAAGAAATGCTACAAAAAGATGTTTGCAGTGCTTAGGAATGACAGAAAGATAAAAGAACATATGTAACATCTAAAAAGGATTCATCCCATGCAAGTAAAATGATCCTAGGACCTGAAACATCCAATATATCCACCAGAATGCCAAAAAGAAAAAAACTGAATAAAATATACCTGGAGCAGATTCTGGTGATGAGACCCATACAAGAAGAAGGAGAACAGAACCAGTTTTCCAATGACATGTGGAAGTCAAAAAATAGAGTCCAAAGGAGCAAGATATGGTGACGAGAGTGCAAAAGAGAACCCTGACTTTGACTGGCAAAGAACCCTGCAAGATGGAAAAATCAGAAAACCAAACCTAGAAATCAGATTGCGCTCGGAACCAGCTTTCTGACAATATCTCATTTGGCCAAAAATGCCTCTTTTTTCTCAAGATACGAGAAAAAAACCAAAGAAGGCTCCAATACATGAAGAACCCCAAGAAATCTTGGCTAAATATGGCTAGACTACCATAATTTTGGCCAAAATTGGCAAAGGTACCAAGGAAACCCTTGGGCATTTTGAGCGCAATCGTGAGTTCAATTTGTGCCCAAAGTACTCCAAAAAATAGTTCCCCTTCAGATCCACACAAAAACTTCTAAAAAATTGAAACCCTCGATACTACAAAAAATCTTCAAAAAACTCAAGAATAGGCTGCAACAGCAAGGCTCTGATACCATGTTAGAATTCAAAGAATTCAATCACCAAGATCCACTGTATGCAAAATACCTGTCACAAAAGCAAAGAATGGAGACAGGATCCATAATGATCTGAAAGATGAAATATCCATTCAGAGAGAGAATAGAGGGAATTAGAAAAGAATTAATAATTACAAAGAGATAAATCCTTATAAAGGATATCGAAAACCCAGAAGGTGGAGAAACCTAGGTTGCATGATAATAATTAATTATTATATGCCTAAAATTTAGCTTAAGTGAACTAGAGATAAAAAGTGACTGAATAATTAAATCAATAATGATTTAATTAATACGTGAAAATACCTTTTTACTCTAACAAGAATCACTTGCATGCAAACACCTGTCACAGAAAGAGGGAAGCAAAAGCTATAAAGGCCAGAAATAGCAGATATGTGAAAGAGGAAACATCCTCAATTGATTCAATAATAAAATACAAAATACAAGATTATTCAAGATCAATTAGAATTAATTACAAATACAAAGAGATCAAACCTTATAAAACGTGATCAAAACCCTAAACATGGGAGAAACCTAGGTTGCATGATAATAATTAATAAAGAATTAATTATTATATGCCTAAAGTTTAGCTTAAGTGAACTAGAGATAATAAGTGACTTTAATAATTAAATCAGAATGATTTAATTAATAAGTGAATTAACTTGTTACTCTAACAGTTATAACTACAACAAGCAAGGACATATTGTTAAGTTATGCAAAGGGGAAAATATTAGATCTTATGTACCTCAGAAGAAGGTTGATCCATCATCTAATTCAAATCAACAAAGAGATAGACAAAATTTGGAAGAAGGAATATGGTGAGGTGAAGGATGAATCTATAACTCAGGATGGTGCAAATGGTTCTTCTATAAACTAAATGATATAGTAATGGCGCAAGGAGAGTTGTATTTGCAGACTTTTCAAATCCCTTGTAATGAAAATATGTTGAAATCTTCAACAATGGTTTCATGGACACATTTAGTTGGTGTCTTTGAGTTATTTAGTCAAATTTCCAAAGTAGATGCTTTCTTTATAGAGGTTTTCTAAGTGTTGCATAGATCCCTATTACTATAGGAGGGTTAATGCTACCAAAACTGAAGGAACATTTAATGTAGTATATTGGAGTAGTATTTATGTAAAACTTAGTCATTTTTTACCTCGTTCCAAGAATTCAAGAGTGATTCAGGAGCTAAGGAGAAAAGAAAATTTGTAGGAGCGTATGTGTGTAAACCCTATCCATCAAATTCGCAAGTATTTTAGTTTTTTCTATAAACCCTAAGACTCAAAAGTTTAGAATGACTACTCCTAGGGTTATATACATTGTAAACTAACCCAGACTTATCTTTAGGAAATTATCACACAAATCTATTGTGAATGATATCACCAGTGCATTTTCTCACATTCCTATTGATGTAATTCACACCAAGGATTTCATATTTATATTCAAGCTCACTTGGATGATGACGATCATTGAAATATGGAAGATTTTAGAGAGAATCATTTGTTGGATGATCAATTCATGTTGAAACCTAGATATGGTAGTGTGGGAGAGAAGAAATTAGATTTTGGAAGTGTTTCCCCATGTTTTGTGAAGAATAAACCATTTGTATTGTATTGAGATGCATTTACAAGTAATTCATTTAGTTGGAACAACCCTACATGATTACCAAAGAATATACAAGGGAAATTATTTGTATGTTCTCTATTAGATTGGTACCAGTATTAAAGTTGGTGGAGAATGATGAGGTTATAATAATAATCAGGCCAAGTTTAATAAAAGGGCACCAATAATAGCTGACATAGTTGATTTGGGAGTCTATTATGTCACTATGGGCATCTCCTATAAATTTTATTTCACTAAAAAAGAGGTTTTTTCTTTTGCAACTTCCATACATATACCAGATGGTTAGTGAGGGTAAATATTTTGATCTTTGTGAGCTACTACAATAGTAACTATTGAATAATTTACACAAGATAAAGGAAATGGAGTATCAATTTTGGTATGAAACTTTGTTTATCTATTTAATACTATATTTCATGAAATAATTTCTTGGAGTGAAGAATTTTTCTTGGAGGAAAGATGTTTTTTTGGTTCACAAATTCTAGATCATATGTATAGCTTTTTAGGTGGGAATGCTAGTAATTTAGCCTATTGGGATTTCTTTAAAATATTTTAGAATCAATGAGATGAATATGAGGTATAGGATACCTACATAGGTAATAGAAAGATATAATGAATTAATTATATTCATGGTTAAAAAGGATTTCTATTATATGGAGGTTGTTGAGCCTAGGGCTGCATGGATTCCAAAATTTCCATATGAGGTATTTGGACTTGTTGATATACTGGTTAGAAAACCTAAGGAGCCTAATGTAGAATGGTTTGGTACTTATGAGGAAATATCAAACAAAATCATCAAAAAGAAGGTGGATGATAAGTTTGATAAAATGAAAGGCAATTTCAAGAAGAAGTTAGGCATACAATCTAGAAGTACTTTTGAGGCATCTCAATCTATTGCTAATGCCCTACATTCTCCTCAAGCGCCAAGGAAAATAGGAAGGTATTCTAATATTGTTGTTACACTTCCACCACCTTTAAAAATTGAACAAACACCACCAAGAAGGAAGAGGTCTACTACTATTGTACAAAAAAAGAGAAAGACGATTGAACAGAAGAAACCAAGAAAAAATATCAAGCTAAAAGATCGAAGGTAAAGGTGGTTAATGTTGACGAAGAAGATTAAGAAAAAGAACAAGAACAAGAAATGAATGGTTTTGAATTAAAGAGAATAGAAAATAAAACAATTCATAGAGAAACGGAGGAACTGCCAAAAGAAAAGACAAGGGCAAAATAAAACTGAAGGGAGAAACAAAGAAGACTCCTCTAGATTCTCATGAGAAAGATACCTTTAGTCTAGATGCAATTTTCAATGCAATTGAATGTCATGGGGCTTTAGAATGAATAGTTGAACTTTAAATAAATGTGTCATTATACGATCAAGAGATCATAGAGTAAGATATTATTATGTAGATGATGAAATATAATTTAACCTTGAGAGATTTGTGATCAACTTTTGGTGTGCCTTCCAAATGTTTTGATGGAGAAGAGAAATGAAGTTATCAAATTTGATACAAAGATAAGAGAACGAGCATTTATACAGACTAGATTCATATTATCAAAAGAAGAGAGAAATAAAGAAATTTAGAGACAAGCTCAGGAACTAAGATCAAAATAAAGGGTAAATACCCTTATGGTCATAAAAGAGAAAGACAAAGAAAAAGTACAAAGGGAAACTGAAGATATTACTACAAGAATTATGAAGGATATGGAGGAGGGAGAATCAATTGCAAGGGAACAATTTCCTCCTAATGACATTGACTTAGAAGAAATTCCTAATATATCTACTCAACACATTGATATTTTTTTTTAATACTCCGTTGGCAGAGGCTGATAGTGATAAGAAGGATGATAATACTAAGAAGAATAAGGGGAATCATCAAGAAATGTCTAACACTAATGCACAAGGTACACAAAAAGGAACTGAATATTGTTTCCCTTATTTGGAAAATATAGATAAAAGTGAAGAACAGAACATTCTGAAGATTATAGGGAATATTGATACAAAAAGAATGCAAGTACAGACAAGAATACAAAATTTGGAGGAGAAGAGAAAGGGGAGGATAATGCAACTTGGATTTTTCAAGATAAGGTTGAATAGATAGATAAGAATCAAGAGGTTTATTCCAGTAGTAAAGACATTGGTGAGGAATCCTTCGATTCCTTCAAAGACCTACTTAGTATGCAAATTTCGTTTGAGTCATTGTATCTTTCCTAGGGCAATATGTCATTTCCTGCAAATCCATTTAGGGATAAATGAGCTTCCTTGGAAATGTTCCTAAAGAAAACATTATAATATCTATTTTATATAGTGTGAGTTGATCCTCGTCGTCATTTTTCCCTCCTTTGGTTTACCACGTAAAAGTCTTGGTAATCATCAAGTGTGTAAAAAAAAGTATCAAAGTCGGCATTAGGGTTCTAAGGTTAAAGTCTACTTCATCACTCATTTTTCTTCTTTCCACTCAAAGATTGTCTGGAATAATTTTAATACCTACCATTTCTCTATTTTTTTGTGCGAAAATGTGAGTTCAGTAGCTTAAACATAAAAAATAAGAATCATTTCCACCATATTATCATTGGGAAAGAATCAATTAGACTCAACTTCAATCCCATAGAAGATCTTAACAATGTGGTTAATTGATCTCATTTTTCATTGATATGATTAGTATGATTAGGACAAGAAATGATGCGAGAACTAGGTAAGATGCTAGGAAATTGACAAGAATCAACCTAAACAAAACAAAAACATATCAGGATGTAAGCTTAGAAGTACAGTTCTGGAAATAAGATCTAGATAGGAACCTGTCACAAATTTAAGCCTTAAAATGTTGGTCAAGTGTGTTACGCACCCTAGACCTGGAGGTGCTTCCATCAGCTAAAACCTTGGATTTTGGATTAAGATGCTTTGAAGACTACTCCCTCTAAAAATTTAGCCAAAAAGTGTCAATCAAATGTGCTAGTTGGCATAGACCATGAGTTCTTGTTTAAAATCTTAAATTGTTTATCTCAGTCTACTCTCTACAACTCTACAACTTTCAACTGTCAAATATGAAACCTACACATAAAAAAGAGGGAAAATTTAATGTTATATAGGGGCTTGCCTAAGTCAAGCTCCAGTTAGGAATTAACCTCCACTAAAACTATGATATGAAGTGAGATATGTTACCCCTAGTAGGGAAAAGACTAAACACCTTAAGAAAATGTCGAATTGGCAAATGATACCTTTGCAATGAACTTTTCTTGAATCCTCGCAAAGCTTGATGATTCTTGATAGGAGTTAATAAACGCCTTCCTTCAAGGAGGAAAACATAAGCTTGATCATGATTGCTAAATTTGAATGCTTGAAAGCTTGACTTCATATCTCTCGTCAACTACCTTGAAGATGCTTGATTGAATTTCTCAATTGGAGTGATGAGGGAATGAATTCTTGTAGAGAGATGGGATGTTCAAATGATGGGGAGGGAGTTGAATTTATACACAAATCATATGTTCTATGTTTAAATTTTGAAGATCGACATCTACGAGAACTTTCTCATTCAATATTTTTCAACCATTAAAGGTTCAAATTGGGGCCTAAAAAGGTTGAATTGGGGTGTCTAGTGTCATAGTCTAAGAGGTTTATGGAATTTAGCTCCATAGTCTAGGAGGTTTATGGAGTCTAGTGCCATAGTCATAGATCTCTAGCCAAAACCAAGGTTAGTGAGCTTAGGATTGTGTTGGGATTCAAGATTTGGCCATGGATTGAACATAACCAGTCATGAATCAAGGGCATGATGGAAAACCACCAAAGTGAACCTAAAATGACTTTAAAATTTTGAAGATACAATATATAAAACTATATTTAGCCCTCACTTTAGCAGGAGTATGGCCTTACACTCATACTCTCGGTAAAGCGTAGGATAACATCAAAAAAATTTCACCAAGACATTAAAGAGACAAAATAACATCATGCCCCTAGGACTTAGGATCTTACTAATCTAAATTATCAAGATAAAAGGAGAAATATGATCAGCATAGGTTATACATACACATGAAGCATGCAAGATCAAATAAGATTATGGCATTCAGGTCTAGTAAGGGTTGCATTCTATGAGCCATAAGAGAAGAGGTGTGACATCTAGGTCTAGTAAGGGTTTCTTAGGAGATTCAAACTAGTCTTGCAAGGTTTGTTATGCTAGTTGACTCTTGCTAAGGAAGATTACAAAAAAAAATCTTTTTTTCTACATATTCTAAAAAAAGAAATTGCAAAATGGGTGTTTACAATGTGCACCAAACACAAAGATTACAAAACAAAACCTTGTTTGTTAGGTAATGTAAAAATACAACTACATTTTTTCCTACTAATCAGTACTTGTGATTTTTGCTCCATTATCAAGTCCTTATCATTTCAATAACATTAGTCCTTATTTTTGTATAGATATAAAGTTTTTATAATTTTGATAATCTTAGAAAATAGGTCAATATGTTTCTATTAGTTTTGAAGTTAAATGAAGTGATTGATATTTTATATCAAATTAGGGTTATCAAATTTGTTAAAATTGAATAAAAAAGTTTAAAGTTCATTATTTTTTTATTAATGATTAGTTTTTGAATTGATATTAATTTAATTTGATTAGTTATAAATTCAACATCCATTAATTGTGGTGTGGTTATTATTGTTATTTATAATTTTCCATTTTATAGTTGTCATTTATGCATGGCAGGGATTATTGAATTGGTGTTGTTAGTATTTTTTGTTGATATATTTTGATTAAGAGTTCTAATCCATTAGATATTGAATCTATAGGTTTGAATACTCAATCTAAATTTGTTTATAGAAATGATTGTAAAACATTTCTATAAATAAATTATCCTTTAAATAGTAGCATTCGGCTAGGGGGGAACCTAGTCCACTTTTATTATTTGTTGATATGTATTGTAATTGATATATGAAATTTAATCTAGATTAATCAGACTTAGTTGATTATGAATGGGGACTATTTATTTGTTATATGCTCTCATAGTACCCAGTAGAGATCTTGGAGATTAGAAAATAGTAAATAATTTCTTGTTTAACTTAAGACCGTGTTTATATTTTAAATGTTGTATAAATTATTTTGTATGTATGTATGTCCATATTATATCAAACTCTAATTTTAAATTATTTAAATATTTAACTATGTCCATATTTTATCAAACTCTCATTTTAAATGATTTAAATATTTAACTAGAGAGCTAAACACTTTAATTATATCCTAATTATAAGAATGAAATTTGTTTGCATAGATTTTACTAGTTTACATATTAATTTTAGTACATTAGAATAAGAACTAGCCATTTATTTAAGAAAAATGTGGGTTACTAACAAATTGGGATTCTTCCATATCACTCTCTCACATAAGGGTAAGTTTGGTAAATATTGTTATGATATATTATTCTACTTGAATTAACTATGGTTGCGAGCAATTATGCAATGTGAGGTGATAGAAACATATTGGAGCCTCTCACCTACGATGAAGTGAAGAAATATTGTATGGTGAAGTGAAGAAATACTGTATGATTTGGTGTATTTTGTGTAAAGGTGAGGTTTCACCCTATTTGGAATGGTTGCATCTGTACGACCATAATATGTCGAAATGTTTGTTTAGGGGTGGAAGGATAGATAGGTCAAGGTGTATGGGCATAATTTTGACATAATGGAGGAACTAATAGCCTAAGTAACCAGGCTTTCCATGAAAGGAAAGAAATTTTTCAAGGATAAGAAATCTTCGAATATGAAGGTTCACAATTCACCAAAGGAAAAGAGGGCAAATGATTGATAAAGAAGAGAAATAGAGTTACAAAATGAAGTCCATCAAACATCTATGGTCATTTCTATGTTACTTATGGGTCTTATTTTTCTCTTTTGAACCATTTAAGACATAAAGATAAATTTTATTTTCCCTTCTCTCTTGTCTTCGTTGGGGTTAGATATTAAAGATCACATAAAGAACCCTAAAAATCCTATTTTGCATGGAGGCCTCATTCTACTGATAATGGAATATTTTAAGGACAATAAGGGGAAAGCTAAGATTCCCCAATCATTGTAAACTCGGATAATGACAACTCCGAGTCAGAGGACAATGGTTCAGATAATCCCTATCCTGAGGAGGGCGGTTGGTAAATAGAAGATGATGATGATCCAGATTGTCTATGAAGAGGAAAAGGGTAAAAAGGTTAGGAAGAAGAAAGAAACCAAGAAAAGGAAAGCCTCCCTATTTATTCTATTTTTGAGGAGAGTAATCATGCTTGTGAAGAGACCTAAGGCAAAAAGGTTGGGAAGAAGAAAGAAACCAAGGAAAGGAATGCCTCTATTTATTTTGTTTATGAGGAGAGTGATCAATATAGCTAGAGGTGTGTGGATGACTCCCTTCCTGCCTCTTTTTCTTTGTTCCCTCGAAACCAAGAAAAAGACTCGCCATTGCTAAATTTAGACAAAGAAATCCATAATGACTTATTAGGTGTGGCTAGAAATGCGGCAATGACCAATAGAATGCTGAAATTCTTTTTTCATGAGTTGAATGAGATGAACATCGCTATTCGAGATCTGAAAATATTTTTGATAACATGCAACCCCAAGATGGCTTGTAGCTTGAGAAGGAAGGCAAGAATGTTGTGGCATCCCTTCGAAAGGCGGTTACGGATATTGAGCATATGAAAACCAATTATGAAGGCAAAATCTCCTGCCTGGAAACCAATTACAAGAGGATTAACTACAATTTGATCCCCTTAGTCAATTTTATTATAAGGTTATCAAAAGTCGTGCAGATAGGATAAAGGTCATGAAAGAGATGTTTGAGAAAATGCAAGAAGCAAAACTCAATTTATTGATCTTGAAACTTCTAATAAGGGTAAGAAGATTCTCCAGGAGGATGTAAAAGGTCCTACCACATGTACAAGAGCTCATCTCAATAAAGCTACTGAACAATCAAAACCAGGACCTAAAGGATATGAAAAAGTTGTTCGTGAACATCTCTCAACTTGAAGCTAAAGTTGTTGAGGCTTTGAAGAGCCTAAATTGGTTTCTCTTATTGTTTTTGTTTTTTCCTATGGGTCGATGTGGTTTTGTTGAAGCTTCTTTTGTTCTCTTATTCTGTTTCTTTTTGGTTGTGGTTAGTTGCTTGTGGCATGATTGTTAGCATTATGTACATAATGTTTCGGCTTTCTTTAAAACTTGGTTGACCCTTAATCAAAAACATGATGGTGAATTATAGGTTTACAAGAGTGTTAAGTTTGTGTGTCGCGGTTCAATCTGAACATAACTATAACATTAATGCAAGGTATGCCCTTGTATCCCTTACAATACCACAAAAAATCGACATTAATGATGAATTGTTTATCTACTTGCTTATTGCATGATTTGATTTCATGTTGTTTACCATATTTTTCACCATCTTTACCTCCCCCTTACTAATAAGGGCCATAGTTCACTACTACAGTGCCTTGTTTTTCTCTTAATTATGTATTTATAGATTTTGTAGTCTCTTGCAAATGATTTTTAATGAGGAAAATATTGATTATTTAAGTTTTATCCAAATGTTGCTAGAGATTGTCTCAATTATTAGATTTCCTAGTAAATTTGAGGCTTCAAAAATCTCTAATAGTTGTTTTTGTAGTGGTTTCCATCATGAAGAATGTAAATGTTGAAATATTTTAATATCACACCCATATCATTTATCATTTATGTTTACAAATTTAACTCACATAATTTTGAACTAAAGCATGAAAGGAGTATAGGTATGCATCAAATTAAACAAACTGTTCATAAGCACACCCTCCAAAAGCAGAAGGCCCTCCAAAAGCAAAAGGTCCTAATTATTGAGCCACTAGATTACTACGAATGTTGATCACTTCCTCAATTCATTATCTCCTACTTCAGAAGATTGAAGGAACATCTCCTCGTGAATATCTTCCCAAAGATTATAAGATTGTATTGCCTCCTTGTGACGTTATTGTACACATTCAAATTGATATCCATACAATGCTATTTAAATACTGCTACAATCTTTGAATTGAATGTTCGCTCTTAAAAACAAGAGAATGAAGATATTATAACTATTATATTTGCAATTAACAATTATGTTGGGCATTCTATGATTATATTTACTTTGGCTTGATTGGCACTAGATGCTCTCTACAAAAGCTTTGAGCCCATGCAAAGATATCATGGAGAAGACAAATATTTCAGCCTTAATTAAGTCAAATCTTATGAGAACAATCTAAAACCAAACTTAGTAATAAGTAAAAAAAAAGAATATTTCCAATTACTTGAAAGACAATTAAAGTAGATTTTATTGTGTAGCAAATCATCCAAAGGTGTTGAAAGACAATTAAAGTAGATTTTATTGAGTAGCAAATCATCCAAAGGTGTCGGGGTGTAGTACCTTAAAGAGTATTTGAACAAACAACTTGGAATGAAATTTGATAAGTAAATCTGAGATCCCCAAAGTTAAAATGAATAATAAAGCAATCCACCTTTAGAAAATAATTGACAAGATGGCCAATTTCAAATCTTGAAAACCATTGTCCAAGAAAATGATAAACAATCGTAATCATCTGGTATCTCAATATGTGTAGCTTTTGCCTTTATGGGACATGCTTAAGACAATTTGTTAGGTACAGGTGCATACTTATGCTCCTTTCATGTTTCTGTTAAAAATCATGTAAGTTTAAATTTCTATACATAAATGACATGGGTCTAACATTTTAATATTCACATTTTTAACATGTCCTTGGTCCACTTCAGAAACAAGTAGAATATTGTTTAAGCCTCAAACTTTCATAGAGAAAATAACAAAGTGCCTTCCATTGAGAAGGCATCTACCATTATTTAAATATAAAATTAATGATCAATATTATACTGATTGACAATCATCTGCATGATATTTGCAGAGTCTATGTATAATTTTATAAACTATCAATGTGAAATATTGGCTACTTTTTGATCGGGGATCCAAATATAGTCCTAAAATAAATAAATAAAATCTCAATGACTTACAGAGGGCAATACATCCCATGGGTCACGAGATCTTTGGAGAGGAAAATCCAATACTTCAGATTACCAACGAAACAAAACTTTACACGTCATGGATTGTTATTCTGAAACTTCTCAATGATATACCAAGGGTAATAATACAACCCTAGGGTCAAATGAGATCTTGAAGCCCTTGGGCATTCATTTTGTCCTGACTGACAGTTTTCAGTCGTGAGCAAAACCATCTCCCAAAGCTATAAGATATTTTTAGATGAGTCAAAACAATCATTGGTTTCTTTTCATCATCATTTGGGTCACCTATAGGTTAAAATCGCTCATGCAACTCAATATTACTGTTTTCACCTTCTTAATTCCCTCAAGTTTCCTTCTGAGATCCTCTGTATTTGATATTGAATATGTTTTATGTCTTGCTTGTCACTGCACAATCTCCAGAGAAATTCCTCGGCTGCAGTGTTAGATAACTAACATGCATGATCCAATTTAGATCAGTTACATAAAATTATTCATTAACAATGAACATCAGTTGTTATGATGTCAAATTCTTGTAAAATATATACAATCACTGTCCACTGTCTTCCCTAATTTAATGCTAAATTACCATCAATATACACCTTTTTATAAACATACTATAAGACACTTTCAAAAGGAGTCACCCATCTTTTATGATTTGTTTTCACCATTGTCAAGGTTCAAGATCTTCGTTGATTCATATATTACCATGCTTGAAGAATGCTTGATGTAGCCAACTTTCCAACTCAGACACCTGTTATAGAATTTTTATACAATCTGCTTGCTAGTTGAATTATAAGAAAGTTCCACACTGTAAACTAAATTCAAAAACCCTATAAAATGAGGAATACACAATGTACGCTTATCCTTTTAAATCATTGAAAATAAGTCCGAAAATATTTATAAAATAAACAACACCTGAAACATGCTCAGATCATATATTGATATGTCATATCTGGCAAAATAACACAACAAATGGAAAGTCCAACTTTCAAATTAATTGTAATAAAATGTCAGCGCTGTGAAGAAAATCATCATGACCTAAGTGTAATTATAACTGTAGCTGCATTTATAATGATTATGACAAATTAATAAAACAAAGCATAGACTCAACAAGGAAGGACACTATAACTGCATTTATAATGATGATGACAAATTAATGAAGACATCAGATACACAGTTCATAATATTAGCTTCGAGTTTCTGGATTTTGATTGTACAAGTATTTCAATGTTCTTTCAAATTCAAACTGATGTACTTAAAAAAGCAGACACCCAACCTAGCCCCATAATCTTTGCTACACCCGATCATATTTCAAAGATTTTAATTGCATATAAATTGCTATGACCATTTAAAAATAAAGCAACGCATCAGTCAACAATTAGGTTGTAAATTAAAATAACTCATTTAAAATTAAAGCAAATCACCAGTGAAACCATAAGATTTTGAAAAGCTCAATTGGTCAAGTAATTGGACGCAGTTGATATACTCCAAGATATAGTCATATACCAATATCAAAAAAGAAATCATTTAGCAGTGGCACTATAAATCTTGAGTTAATAACCTTGCATATAGTCCCCAACTTCAAGCCTAAATCATCTTTATTAATAACATATTATACCACATTCATTCCAGTAAAATTAAAGACAAAAATCTAGCTCCAAATAGCAGAAAGAAAACCGGATACTACAAAAGTCCTTAATTACTTATTCAGATATCAGCACATTGACACATAATGAAGGTTAACTTGTCCGGGAGGGCTGTAATTTTAAGCATTCTTAACCATATTGCATATTTTAGTAAACACTCCTATGCAAACACTATAGTAAATTCTGGCTGCAAATATCCATCATTTGCAGTGCCTATTTTTTGCCACTTTTCTTCAATCCGGATCCACCAAAAGAACCTTTCTGTTGTGCCTTGGCTTTTAACTCTTTCAAGGCCTGTGTCTCAACATAAAAGATAAAACAGACATCAATAAATAAATGACAAAATGAAGATGTCCCTTATAGCTATAAAAACATATGCTTAGCAAAAATCCCTCTCCAGTGGAATCTTAAAGCATGTCATGCTATGAAAAATGGAAATTTCGTTCTGGAAAAAATGGGTGTTACCTTCTCCTCATCTTTTTTCTTTTGAATATTTGCAAGGTCATGCTATGGCAAAATAAAAAGGACAAACTAATCAGTATCAATAGTGAAGCTTTATACATACAATAACATATTACTAGTACTTTCTCTACTGCGGCAGACAAAAAGAAGTCAGCTAAATTTAACCACTCCTAATGTAGGCAATCAAATGACATATCGTTTACATTGTAATTATGCATAAAATGCAGGTACAAAGAGGTCAATGCAGCATGAGACTTGTGATTTGACAAGCCAATCAAATTCAGCTAACCAATCAAAACTAACTTGTAAAGAATGACTGTGGATCACAAGTTTAACTGTGCTCATGATAAGCTTGCACAAAACTAAATTCAATTATTCTGACAAAAGTGTCCATACAAGCTGAGATCATTTATTTATAACAAAAAACGACCTGATGAATTCAAATGATCAATGGTAAATAAATTTGACAAAAAAAAATATTTATAACTTATTTAATCAATTGTCATTAAGAAGAAAAAAGAGATGCGACCAACTAATTGTAGCAAACCGTCAAAATACCAAAAATGTAAGCAATCTGGACCCCAGGGCTGACCACTACATGCCTACTATTATAGCCTTATAGGCTATCTCTCTACATGCACATTATTTTCCAACTATCTGAGACCAGCATACTAACTAACTATTCCCTATGTATTCATCAGATGTTGGCATAATCTGTTCAGGTCCAACAATTATCATGTAGAAAAGGGTGCAGATAATTTATTACAAATTTATTTGATAGAGGCAGGACAATTCCTAGAAAGAATAAAACTATGAACAAAAGAGAAATATATAACTTTAATTTACCTGCATAATTCTTCTATTTTCCATGGCTTCAAGTTGTCCACAATTTTCATCAAAAAAGTCACTTTAAAGCACAATCTCGAAACTAGGTATCAGCATTTAAATAAGCTATTATTACTGATTTATTAAAGAGATTTGAAGTCTGATACACCATACAGGCATAGGAGCCAATGATGCCTTGACTTAGTAGGACTGTTAAAGTTTAAAGTCAACCAGATCCACTAACAGACCTTCCCCATGTAGCATAGGATCAATGTTCTGATATCAGATAAACTGGCACATATTAAACTAGTTTTTTATGAAGCCTCTATTACTTTGAGAAAGCAGAGTCTTACATACTTGTTAGCAATGCCAAGATGTTATACTATCATATTGTTTTGCTTTCTTGTGCTTCATTTTGCATCCTTTTCTGTACAGACCAATATGGTTATTTATCTTGATGATGTTTGGCAAAGTATTGCATGCTATAAAGGATGGTTAGATAGAGATTTTTGATGCTTTGATGCTATGTCGACTCTAAACAATTTCAGGCAATAGCAGTCTAACGACATATGACATACTTGTGAGGAAGACATTTTTTCAAGCCAAACAATAATGGTTCAAATCTTGTGGCCCATGGCCAACGTGATTACAACAGTTGCAAGTCTGAGAAAATGCTTCTGTGAGAAAAGAAAGAAAAATCCATGTAAAATCCATGTTGTAGCCCCAGAGAGAATGCTTCAAGTAGCATCCTTTAACAAAAAAAAATGACAAACGTGAAAAATAAGAACTAATTACCAAAATTAAAATATAATTTGCAGAATGGATTTGAGAAAAGAAAAATAAAACTTTGCAAGACGGGGAATGAAAGTAAATGTATTAAATCAGTCCTGGTTTATTCTACTCAAACTCCACAATGAAAAGCATTTCTCTCTATTCAGAATTCAGAGACAAATGCCCAATAAAATCTGGGCTACAAAGACTCAGACTTAACAAGGTCTCAGCCAGACAATGGTTGAATAAGACCATGACGGGGAAATGCTCATCCGGTTTTGAAAATATAAAATAGCCAAAATCCGTTTTCCTGTTTTCTAGGGTGATTAACAGGCCTTGTCATTTGGGGTTGCAAGATTTGGCTGTTCAACTCAGCTGAGTCTGCAAGCCAAGGCTGCAGACTCGCCAAGGCCCAAGACAAAATCAGTATGTATTCACTAGATCTCATACACACAGTTTAAAGACATATATAAAGAAAATCCAAAGTCAATTACAACGAAAAGAAAGCCCTACCTCATCATACTCCTTTTTGTCTTGCTTTGGCTGCTTCAAGGGCTTAGCCTTTCCACCTGAACCGAATACTTCAAAATTAGCAAAACGAACAAACCAGTATAAAGCAGCATAATCGAATTTCACAAAATATTGAATAATGTTAATGCCCAAGATAATTGTCACTTGCAAAAACGATTGTCAAAACAACCAAACAAGCATTTAATTACACCCAGTAGAGATTAAAAAAAGGCATTACAAATTTACACCAAATGAAAAACTGAAGAAATAAAACAAACAAACATCAATTTTCTGCAAGTTTTAACAAACCCTAACCCTAAAGTTTCAAAGTAAAAAAACAAAAAAGCAGTAGCATCTGCGCCGCTGGATAGATTCAAAAACCTTACGAGCAACGACTACTAATAATACAGTTGAACATAAGAAATTCACTGCAAAGCTTCCGTCTACCGTAAGTTCCTAACCTAAAATTTGCCACCAGTAGATAAGGAAAACAAAAACAGCGACGAAAGTCTACACGTTTATGACTGATAAAAAAAACAAAGTCAAACTACTTGATCGGCAAAACCCGATAACCACCCACAGACAAATACGAAAAATTATTAACCCTATGAAAATAAATAAATCCAGTTGTTTCATCTAGACTAAACATATAATTGCAAAAGTATAAAAATGAAACCCTAGAATTCTTCTTTTTAATGAAAAGGGGCATAAAAACAACTGACCTTGCTTGCTCGACATGGTTGCCGGTAATCTACACAGGGTCTGCAAATGCCTTGGTAATCGTCTGGAAGCCCGTCCTCGCGGAATATACAGAGTTATTTGGTCTCGATTTATAGTAATGATTGATGTCTTCTGTTATATTCGAATTGCCGTCGTTGCAAATTTGTGTCACTTGACGGGAACTTGGACAATAAATTTGTGTTGTCTGTTTGTGAATATATACTAAGATGGTGAGAGTGAATTTATTCTAACCCTTGTCGGGCTAAACGCCTTTAGAAGCTTCTTGTGGAGAGTTGCTTTACAATTGAGCGAATCAAATAAGAGAGGAAGGAATTCTATTCATTATGATTAAGTCCTTTCAAAAAGAACCATAGGAATCATGTTTTACATTTAAAATTAGAAATAAGTGCATTAATATGCTTTTGGAATTGTTTTTCATTTATTTTTTAATGATTTGAAAGAAGAATAGTATATTTTTTAAATGATTTATTAATAAAAGAAATATTAGGATGAGGTTGAAGTAGTATCAGAGGTAAAAACGTGTATGTAACTTGTCTAGAAAGCTTTTGGATTTAACTTTGTGAGCAATTTTCCCACCAACATTTCGAGTCATTCTCTATGATCTATCATTAGGATGATTAAGCATGATGATGGATCATAGAGAATGATATGAAACGTGATGGAAAAATTGTTCGCACAGTTAAATCCATAAGCTTTCTAGACAAGATATCATGGACTGTGAAAATTTCATGCTTTCAACTTGTTTGTAGATCAGAAGGAATAGAGAGTGTATTTGATTTATGTAGTCATATAAAGGAATTAAACTAAAAGAAAGTTGGAAGAAGACAATATTACTAAAACTAAGTTAAAATTCATGAGTTTTGTTATTGTTTTATCAAGGACATTTGCATGAGTGATTATGTCATTTTTGCGCACTAAAGTGCATACAAGTGCAACCTTGTATGCTTAGGTGCTCCTCCACTAGTACTTTTTCTGTCATCAACATTTCTAGCCCAATCTGCATCAGTGTATACTTGCAGATCAAAGGTACCTCATTTCTTGTATAGTAACCCAAACTCTTATGTGCCTTTCAGGTATCTCAAAATCCTTTTTACTCTAGACATATGTGTTTCCTTCATATTAGAAAAAAATCTTGCAACAATTCCAACAACATGTGTTATATCAGGTCTGATGTGAACAACATACTACAATTTACCGATCATGGATCGGTAAAGAGTATTATCCACCTCTTGTGTTTCATCCTCCTTAGATAATTTACATCCAGTAACCATCAGTGTTCCAACAGGTTTGGAATCTTCCATACCAAAAGTTTTAAGAATCACTTTGATATACTTGGCTTGTGTAATTTAGATTCCTCCAATAACTTGTTGTATTTGTAGACCTAGAAAGAATTTAATCTCTCCAACCATTTAGATCTCAAACTCTTTTCTCATCTCATCAGCAAATCCTTTACATAAAGTGTCATTGCCTCCAAATATAATATCATCAACAAAAATTTCAGCAATCAAAACTTTATTATCACTGTCACATTTCAAGTAAACATTATTGTTATCACTTGTTCTTTGAAATCCTATTTTGATTAGATAAGAGTGCAGTCTCTCATACCATGCTCAGGGTGCTTGTTTCAATCCATATAAAGATTTATGTAACTTACATACCTTGTTCTTGTTTGTGTTCTCAATGAATCCCTCTGGTTGCTCAATGTATACTTCTTCCTCAAGTATCCCATTAAGAAATGCAGACTTAACATCCATCTGATAAACTTTGAATCCTTTGTAAGCAGCATATGCTAGGAGTATTCTAACTCCTTCCAATCTAGCAACAGGTGCAAAAGTCTCTCCATAGTCAATTCCTTCTTCTTGCGCGTAACCTTTGCAAATCAATCTAACTTTATTTCTGATAACTTCTCCATGCTCATTCAATTTGTTTCTAAAAATCCATTTAGTACCAATCACATTTTTGTCTTTAGGCCTAGGTACTCAAGTCCATGTCTTGTTCTTCTCAATTTGATCATACTCTTCTTTCATAGCTTTCATCCAATCCTCATTATCCAATTCTTCCATAACTTTCTTCGGCTCAAATGAAGATATCAAACATGTATTGTCTCTGCCCTTGCTCCTTTTCATCACTCTAGCTTCCTTATTTCCAATAATATTGCTCAGGGAATGGTGCCTTCTTACATGCTTTGCCGAAATAGGCTCGGTAGGTCTTGGTTCATCAACATCAACATTCGGTTGTGGAACTTCTTGGACATCTTCCTCCTCGATAGGTGCTATCGGTAAAGTTTCAGGTGCATCATCTTGTACATATACAAACTTTCATAATCATCACACTCCTTATTGTCTTCTTCATTCCTTTCTGTAAATTCATCAATTCTCACATTTGCACTTTCCACCATTTTGTTAGTGACCTTGTTCAAACATTTGTAAGCTTTACTCTTTGTAGAGTATCCTAAGAATATCCCTTCATCTCCTTTTGAATCAAACTTGCATTCTCTAGAATCTTTCAAAATGTAACATTTGCTCCCAAAGATTTTAAAGTAACTAACATTAGGTTTGTAATCATACTAGATTTCATAAGGTGTCTTGTTGGTACCTTTCTTTATTTGTACTCATTTTAATGTGTAAATAGCAGTACTCACAGCTTCCCTCCAAAAGTTTTGTGAAACTCCTTTTTCAATCATTAGTGTCCTATCACAATCAACAATGGATATGTTCCTTCTCTCAGCAATCTCATTTGGTTGTGGTATCCTCAATGTTGACAATTGTCTCTTGATTCCATTCTGATTACAAAACAATGTAAACTCATCAGAAGTAAACTCACCTCCTCTGTCGGATCTCAGACATTTCAACTGTCTTTCAATTTCTTTTTCAACTCGGGCCTTGTACCACTTAAACATTTGAAATGCATCAGATTTTTCTTTTAAGAACATTACAGACATCATTCTTGAATAATCATCCATAAATAAAATAAAATATGTGTCTACATAATAACTTTGAGTTATCATCGGTCCACATAAATTAGTATAAACTAAATCCAAAATACCTTGTGTAACATAAGTCTTGCTTGCAAAACTAGATTTAGTCATCTTACTCATCTGACATTCTCTGCACATAGCATTCTCTGGATTTTCAAGTCTTGGTAGTCCTCTTACTCTATTCTTCTTACTCACTTTAATTAAGTTATCAAAATTAACATGACAAAGCCTTTTGTGCCATAACCAAACATATTCAACTTTAGAAAATAGGGAACTCTTCATAAAAGTATCAAGATAAAATAGATTACGTTTAGATTGTTCTCCAGTAGCAATTAGATTACTCTTCTCATCAAATACTTTCACGCTTCCATATTGAAATTCCAGTCGATGATGTAGGATTTGAGAGACAAATCCACAGAACCCAAAGAACACCTACATGCAAGAAACCTGTAACAAGAAAGAAGCAGGAAGAGGGAAGTAGAAGAACTCGGAAGTCGCTCAAGAAGTGAGAGCTAAATTGTAATCTGAATTAATGAAAAAGAAACTACAAAGTTCAACCTATAAAGGTGAACGAAACCCTAAAACTAGAAAAGCTAGGTTGCACATTAATAATTAATATAAATATTGATTATAATGCACCTAAGAGATAGCTTAAGAAAACTAAAGTAATAAACAACTTAATTAATTAAATCAAAGTGATCTAATTAATAAGTGTAAATAGATAATTACTCTAACACCCCCCCTTAAGCAAAGCTTAGGAGGTAAGCTAACCTAGCACATCTATGAAAGCAGGAAAAAAGGGTCCCGACAACAAGGCCTGATCAGGTACCCAAGCACAACCAAATCTCTGTAAAGCAGAGAAATAGAGAAAATCACATGGGAAAAACCCTACTCCAAGAAGAGATAGAAGAAAATGCAGAAAAGAATGGCTCAAGAGACTCTCTCAAAACCATAAGTACAATCAAACCCCCCATGAGAGAGGGATGAGACACCAAAGCCCCCCCAGAATGATGGAACCCCTATAGGAAAGATTGAACCAATGGAACTCCAATGTGGAAGGAACAGAGGTACAGAGTAACAAGGAAACCCCTGAATGAGAGGTGAAAATGAAAGATCGAGCTCGTGCTCAAAGGGGAATGAATGAGACTCCTGGAATGGAATCCCCAATGAAGGTGGGCCAATAGATGGGTTGAATCTGTCAGCTGGGACGACATGAATGTCCTCAGATATGCCCTCAACAACTGGAGGGGAAGGCTCGATACAGGGAGTGACCATAAGAGGGACTGCTGAAGAAGAATCATGCTGAACAAAGGCAGGCACAACAAGAGGAGGCGGTGGAGAAGCCACAACATTGATCTCAGGAGAAACACAAAATTTTAGGTGACTTGACTTCTTCTCACTAGGCACTCGTGAAGTAGGAGAGATATTCTCCGACACTGTAGATGGTGGACCAAAATGGGAGGATTACAGGAGGGTGGCATGATCAACTGTCCCTATAGCAATAATGTGGCCAATTGCACTATCTCAGATGTGTACAGAATCTGCAGTGAACTCAACTATCTTCTCTGTCCCATTGTGAGTAATCTGATAAATGGAGAGAAGGTTTGATGACAAGGATGGAACACATAGTACCTCATGGAATGCACCACCATCAATGTCAATAGAACCCTGACCACACACAGGCATAATGGTGTCATTCCCCATCAAGATGTGTAGGGTAGGAGAGGCCGCAAAAGATGAGAAGGAACTTTGAGAAGATGCCATATGATGTGAAGCACCGGAATCCAACAACCACCTAGAAGAGGGAGCTATAGCAGATGCACATAAGGCATGACCCTTTCCATTTTCTGACCCATCTGCCTGAGATGATGATGAATAAGACCAGCGAGAGGAGGAAGAAGGAATATCAATGTTGCTCTTATGAAGAAGAGCTGTCAAATCAGCAATTTGTTGGGCATATCCATCTACCTTCTTCTGAAAGCACTGAGACTCATCATGATTGAACTTATTGCAATAAGTACACTTGGGTTTGTATGTCTTTGATTTCCCCTTAGGTGAAGGAGGTGGGCCAGAGGAATGCTAGGAAGGAGAATCCTTCCAAGATTTTGTGGATGATGATACCTATTTCTGCTCTGGTTTCCGTGGAGATGGGTGAGCAACCAAGGCATGGCTCATAGAACCTGAAGCATCATTCAACTGTTGAATCTTTGACTGCTCTCGAGTCAACCGATCACAGAAGGCCGCAAAGGAAGGCATATTGTGCCTAGG
>MU223225.1:11806410-11824584 GCA_018584345.1 Thuja plicata
TTTTCCCTTTATGAATATACATATACATATCTACCATTTTCCCATCTGAATGAATGTACATAACATTTTCCCTTTTTATTTTGTACTTATATCATTTCCCCCTTTATTTGATATTAAGGGCAAAGGTATATCATTTTACCTTAGAGCTTATCAAAAATATGGGAATGTGAAGAATTCATGTCCTCCATCATTTTCTCCCATTTCTCTTTGAGCTTCTCCAGAGCCATATGCTTAAGTGTTATCTTTGAATACATATTATAGTTGTTGTCTACTACAGACATCTCGGGAGTTCCTATCAGTTGCCTTGCAGAACTGATATGCTGTTGGAGCAGGGTAAGATTTGGAAAAAGTTAAGATTGTAGCTCAGTTACTTCTTCCCTGAAATGTGTTTGTGTTCTTCCTTGAGTGTTCCATCATCATTATACAACTTCTTGTAGGCTTATTCAACCTCTGAGCTTCCTATTTCTGCTATCTTGCAATTTATGAAGGATTAGACATCTTTGACCAGTAAAACTCTAGCTGGAATGTGTGAAAATGCACCAATGTCATCGGGTTGTGAGGCAACCTCAAGATGGATCTTATAGTTGGGTTCCTCACATGTCGTGTTCTTGATGATCTTGAGTTCATCTTTCTTTGCATTCTTGGATTTCGTGGTTCGTGAAGTCGATGCCATTTTCAGAAATTTAGGGCTTCTGCGTAATGCATAAAAATGGAGTTATCGGTCTTGAAGAACTTACTATTTTTTCTTGCAAAGATCTCTAAACTACTTTGGAGTGTTGGAGGTCAAGTCATGATCACTCTGTAGCTTGGTTGCTTTCTACTCGAAAATCACCTTTGGTCGCTCTGCTCTGCGTGTCATGACAAATGAATCATTATGATGCCCTATTTATAGTCGTTGCCCTAAAATGTGTGCCATAAATGCTTACCAACTCATCGGTGTATAAAGAGTGAGTTCATCGGTGAAGAATTTACTTCTATCGGTGATACAATGTTTTGGAGCAGTCGATGTTCACTTTTCTTTTACCGACAGGTTTCGGTATCACTGACAACTTGTTCATGTGCTTGTTTACCGACAAGGCTTGGTCTATACTAGCAAATTTTTCTTTTAACCGATGCTTCTCGATAACTGTAGGCGGCCTTAACTTTGAGTGTCTACCGACGAGTTTCGATATATATTCTTGAATGCATAGTTATCACATATTTCAACAAGTAAAACCATGATGCATCTTTCTTATGCTAATTTGGAATTATATCAACATAATATGGAACTGATGTAAAGTAATAGCTTGGGGTAATGCAGTTCCATACTTACTTGTTCTTCCTAGGTGGGGTTGGTGACATTTTCGGATCCATTAGATGGGGTGTCACCATTTGCATTTCTCATTCTAGCTTCATCATTACTTGAAGCTTTTCTCCACATTTTGTCTCTAGCCCTCCGGATATCTTCAATAATGTTTCCATTGGGATATGTGCTTGTCTCTATCATTCAGTCTCTATGGTCTTTCTTGAGATGACCAACTTTATGAAAGTGTAAGCATGCCATTCTGGGGTTAGTCTAGCCTCTAGACTTTCTAGTCCATTGTCTCATATAGTTTGCAGCAATGTGACCATATCTTCCACATGTTATACAATTTGTCCAAGTATTGTAGTCCCATACATACTGATTACTGATTTTGTTCACTTGATAGGGAGTTTCTTGACCTTTAGGCTTCCATGTTTGCCTTTTCTTTTTCCAACATTCAATAGTTGTGTGCCCATTGATTTTTCATGTAGGACAATATTTGTCCATGTAGGTTTCCTTCTTTGGTTGTTTCATCTCAGACTTATATTCATATCCTTTATGACCTTTCTTGTTACATTTATAACAAAATCCTATGAATGAAGATGTAGATTTAGGAATACCTTTCATTTCACCTCTGCATACATTTGATGTATGGCCTTTCTTTCCATAGTGATTGCATGTAAGCTTTCTTGGTCTTGGATTTTCATAGACATTCTTTGGATTGGATTGATTTGATGATCCATTTTCGGTAAAGCCTAGACCGTTTTTATTGTTGACTCTTCGTTTTCCCTCAAGAAAATCATCCATTCTTTTATTGGTTTCTTCATCCTTTTTGATAATTTCATTATGTTGTTGTATTCTTAATTCATACTTTAAATTTTCATTCTCATCCCTCAGTTCACCGATAGCTTCTATTCTTTCAATGAGTTCAACATTTATTGTGTTTGCCTCTTGACTCATAAGAATAATCTGATTTGTTATCTCATGGTGATTCTTTATAAGTCTTTGTATTTCAGACTCTTTTTCTTGTAGCTTTTCTGTGATCTTTCTTCTATCATCAATAGCTAGTTTTATTTCTTGTTCAGCCTGTCTAGCATTGTTCATGACATCAATCATCCTTACCATCTATGTCTCTTGACCGATTTGCAGAGATTTAACTTGTCCAGCCAGATGTAGATTGGTTTCAGTTAGGCTTGTGATGCTTTCTTCTGATGTATCTGATGCTTTGTTTGTAGTTGATCCTGATGACTCAAATAAATTTGGTATCTCTTCCTCATGATAATCTGTCTCATTACAGCGAGATGCCATATTCTTTCTTTCATCCAACAATCGTTTCATACTGATTCTAGCTTCTTTATACTATTCAAAGAACATATGAATTTCAAGCTTTTTGTTCTCAATATTTTTATCAAGTTTGTACTTCTCCATTGTATGATCTTTTCTCTTAAGCCTTTAAGCTTTCCAAGAAGAGACTTGGCTCTGATACCAATTGTTGGGATTAATGGGAAGTATGTAGTGAGACGGGAGGGGTGAATCAGTACCTCTAAAACTTTTTGTATCCTTTAATCAATTAACCTTTGTAATCAATTGCATGTCCATTCAATCTGATCTAAATAATCTTGATGTGAGTTATATCAATTCATAACATTAATAAACATGTGAATCATTCATAGACACATTCATGAAATTAATTGACACATAACACAAGATATGATATCGCAGAAAACTCCTGTTAGGAAGTAAAAACTACGGTGGGGATGGCACCCACAAAACTTCACTATCTTCATATTGGAAGGGGCTGGTTAAGGCTTACAATTTTATCACTTCTGATGATCTACCCTGTTAGGAGTATCAGTGGAGACTTGTTAAAGTCTACTCTGTTAAGAGCTTTAGGAACACTGTTAAGTGTGCACTCAGTTAAGATATTTGATGTTGGAATGTTAAATACACCTTCCTTGAAAGGATTTTTACACTTTGCTCCACTTGTTAGAATGATAGAAAATTAAAAATTGACCTAGTAAATGCAATCTACTATTGCTGATATAGATCCAATTTAGTTTACATGAAAAATATTATCACCTAATTGTGATTGATTAATACCTCTGATTATCAATTTCCTTTGTTCTTGGTTCTGCTAACCAAATCCTCCTTTTGTTGTTCTTGTTCTTGAAACTCTCAATTCAATCCATAGATGTGCTCGTTCTGTTCTCCTCTCTCTTTTTCCTTCTCACACACACATTCTAATGAATGATTGCATCATCTATTTATAGATGGATTGACTTCATCGAGTTTTGATAAAAACAATGTTGACTCTAAGATCATGTTTACAACTTATTCCTAGATCTCCTATTCTATGTGTTTTAAATCAGTTAGATTGATTAAAACACTTACATTAATGTTTCTTGTCCCTAAAGAAATGGATTTAAAATAATTAAATATCCTATAAATAGAATTATCTGATGTGGAAGTCAGATCCACTTTTTGCGGGCTGCAACTGACTTTTAGTTATGTGTGTCGGTCATGCTTGACTGTCCTTCAGCTTTGTCTGTCAGTTGCACTGTATCTATCTTGATGGTCTGCACTGTAACTTACATTTTGGGTTCCTCTGTCGAGTTCCACTTTATCTTTCTTCTTTGTTATTTTCGATTTACACACTAACTTGTGTCATCGGTTCTCTCTGTACTTAGTCATCTTTGGTGATCTCTTAATTAGATCTTTGGTTTTCTCTTTCATATCTTTCAATGTAGGCTTACCGAAAGTTTTTTTTGTATACTAATGTCAAATTAATGTCATCAATCCATCAAATGATTCTCTCTAGGATTAGCTGAAAACCTTGCAATAATACCAACTGCTAATGCAATATCAGGCCTAGTGTGAACGACATATTAAAGTTTACCAATCATGGATCTGTAGGTATTCTGATTTACCTCCTTTGAGTCATCATCCATAGACAACTTATGTCCAGTAGACATAGGTGTCCCAACTAGTCTGGAATCTTCCATTCCAAATTTCTTTGGTATCTCTTTGATGTATTTAGACTGAGTAATGTAGATACCGTCCTTCATCTGATGAACTTGTAAACCAACAAAGAATTTGATTTCTCCAAACATAGACATCTCAAATTCCTTACTTATAGCTTCAGAGAATGCTTTTCATAAATCATCATATCCAGTAAATAGTATATCATCAACAAATATCTATGCTAGTAGTATCTTGTTCAGGGGTCCTTCTTTGATGTACAAGCTACTATTATCATTAGTTATCTGAAATCCAATACTTATCAGGTAGTCATGAAGTCTTTCATACCAAGCTCTAGGAGCTTGCTTCAGTCCATACAAATCTTTGTACAATTCCATATTCCTTTTGTTAGTATCAACAAAACCTTCAGGTTGCTCAATATAGACTTCCTCTTCCAAAATTCCATTCAAGAATGCAGATTTTACACCCATTTGGTATACCTTGAATCCTTTATCTACTGCATATGCCAGAAGAGTTCTGACTCCTTCAAGTCTTGCAAAAGGAGAAAAAATTTCTTCATAATAAATACCCTCTTCTTCAGCATATCGTTTATACACTAATCTTGCCTTGTTTCTAGAAACATCACTTTTTTCATTCAATTTGTTTCTAAAAACCCACTTAGTACCAATTACATTCTTGCCTTTTGGTATAGGCACAAGAGTCCAGGTCTTGTTCTTTTCTATCTGCTCAAACTCTTCATTCATGGATTCTATCCAACTTTCATCATTAAATTTTTTTTTAATGGATCTAGGTTCAATTTCACTAAGCAAACATGTACCTTTAAGTTTGTTCCTTGTCATTATACCTTCTGTCTGATCTCCAATTATTTTCTCAGGTGCATGATGCCTTCTAACATATTTGGCAAGTACAAGTTCCTTTATTTTTTCTTCTAGACTTGCATTACTTGGTTCACCATGCTCAAACATTTTGTTTTTCTCTTCTGAATGAGACTTGGTTTCCTCTATCTGAGACACGATTTCCTCTGTCTGTGACTCAGCTACCTTTGTTAGCAGGTCGGGTTGCACAGGTTGTAACAAATTTTGTGCCGATGAATTTAGTGGTTGACATGGTTGTTTTCCAATCACCATTACTTGTGTCTTAGGCATAGTATCAGGTTCATAATACATAAAGTTTATGTAGTCTACAGGCTCTTTACTACTTTTTTCTTCACTTCTCTCTGCAAACTCATCAATCTTTACATGTACACTTTCTATGAATTTATGAGTAGCAAGATTCAAACATTTATATGCTTTGCTTTTACATGAGTAGCCTAGGAATATGGCAAGACTTCAGACTCTCCTTATATCACTGAGAGTAAAGGAGATACAATTAAGACAGAAGATGTTGAACCTAAGAAAGAAGAGGAAGAGGCAAAATCATAACCTTCTCGGAAGAAGAGGAAGGTAGCCCCCAAGCACAAAGCAAAGGCATCTACCCCTGTAATCACCACAAGGAGATCAAGAAGGAAACTTGTATTGGGTAAAGATGATGATGATGATGATGATGAATAAGTTGATACAGTTATCTTCAAGAAACCACCACCTACACTTGAGCAGAAGATTGAAGATCTGAAAGGAGGAAGTGGTATGAGTTCTCTTAATTCATTGAATTATGCTTCAATGAATAAGAGGAACAAAAGAAGATTGAGGAAGCAATTGTGGATAAAATGGATAAATGGAAATATGACCCTTCTGAGTTTAAGAACCATATGACTGAAGATCTGTTCAAAGCAGTATCTATTCCTCGGTTCAATGCAGTCCAAACTGAAAAAGACATAAGGAAACAGACCTTGAGGGAAGTCATGCCTTCTATGAAAAATAAAGAGATAAAAGAGGCAATGAGCAAATATGAAAACAATCACATTCCAAGGTTCGAGACTTTTCAGATATTGAACAAGAAAATAAAAGATGTTGTGAAGTCTGCTACAACAATGTGGAAATCTATATTTGAAGTCAAGGAAGATGATAAAACAGAAGCACTGAGAATAGACCCTCCTATACAGACCAATGATGAATTACCCAAGGTATAGACAATTGAAGAATCTAATGTCGAGCAGATTGCAGTACAAGTGATGGCATCCTTGCCCCAGTCACCTATCCAGAACATATTGTCTCCAAGCAAGGATAAGGTTACAGAATCAACATCTAAATTAGTGGGAACTGAGCAATAGGCTCCACCTATTACTGATCAAAGCATAACCGAGTCACAGATGGACAAGGTAAATGTTTCTTCAGCTAGTATTAATTCTTCAATTAACCTTGATTCAACAATTGGTATAGTAAAGGTCAATGACCTAATTCAATTTAATATTGAGGTACAAGATGAGGATGGAAAAGGTAAGGAAATTGTTCCTTCACCTAATCCCAAGATCAAAGGGAAGGAGAAGGAAGTGAATACTGATGAGATTGATCTTGAAGAAGACATTGTGATTCCAAATTGGGATCTTTCCAACTTGTCTGTAGAGCAAATGGATATACTTGGAGAGCTATGAAAGAAAAGAGAAACCCAAAAGAAATTCTGAGAAGAGAAAAAGATGAACAAAGTGCTTGAAGATATAAAAGGCATATTCCAAGATGCACTACAGATTGAAGTCAATTAGAATGACTCCATTATGGACCAACTTGTTGACATAGTCCATAAGTTTAATACAAACTTAAATGGTCAAGAGAAACTACTTGAGAAAGCATAAATAAAGTTTGAAAACAAGGTTCTAGAGAATGTTGCAAAGAAGATTGCAATTGACGAAGTGTAACTAACCAATGTTATTAGCACTCTAGAAACCACCGTGACCAATGTAGTATCATTATTTGTAAAGTTGAGTGATACTTCTAACTTTACTATGGAGATAAAGAATAAGTTAGTAAATATTGATACATATCTGACAGAAAGTGCAAAGCAGTTGGCACTTGATCCGAGCACAAGCTCAGCACACTTTTTGAAGATCAAATATCTGACTGATCTACAAGCTGAGTTACTGAGAGAAGAAGCAAGGACTAGAGATTCTCTTACAACCATCCAGAGCCAACTCCTACCACACATGGATGCAATGTAGAAACGCATCACACATGCCAAGACACTCATTCATGACAATAATTTCTCAATTGCAGAACTTATGATAGAGTTTTCAGCCAAGCTACATATATAATTTCACATCATGAAGGTGCTACAGGATAATTGGGACAACACTCTATCTCAGATTTTGAAGGTACATTGTGATTTCCTATCCTACTTTTGAATTACCTTGTAGATATATTTTGGCATTTGTGTCAAAAACAAGGGGGAAAGGTCATTGTATATACATTGAGGAAATACATGTAGAGTTGAGTAGAGAAGAAGATATACATTACATAAACAATTTTGAAAAATAAAAAAAAATAGATTCAGTCGAACCCGAGCAACAGAGCAGGTGTCAAAACCCGAGCAGATGGTAAGGGGAAGTTTTGACCTATGAGATTCAGAGTTAAATGATAAGTGCTTTTGTCACTAATGCCAAAGGGGGAGATTGTAGACCTTATGGAAAGACATGTTTTCAATTAGTGTCAAAACACTTATTCATCCATTATTTCCTGAGTGATCAACATTGCCCGAGTGATCAGCATCACCTGAGTGATCAGTATCACCCAAGTGATCAGTATTGCCTGAGTGACCAGCATCGCCTGAGAGATCAATATTTCTTGAGTGAAAAACATAGACCGAGTGATCAGTGTGACCCAAGTGATCAACATATTGCCTGAGTAATTAGTTTATCATCCGAGTATACTTCTGGACTCGAGTGACAGTATTGGGTCGACTTTGCATATATTGTTTGATATCATTATGTCTAATGGAAGCCGACTTATGAAGTCATTTGTTTTGGATAAGATATATATATATATATATATAAGATATTTTATTTATCCAAAATGTGTATGTGAACAAGTATATATGTGAATATGAAGTGACATATTGATTAGAAGATTACAGAAGTATAAAAGTACAATAGAGACTCATCCATCACAATCTGGTGATTAGTTATAAATCAAAGGATCTTATTTAGAAAATCAGAGTTGCATAAGCATATCATCTACTGGTTCATTCTAACAGGTGGATCAGAAAAATCCTCTAACCAGGTGGACCTAATAGTCCTTTGTAAATATCCTAATAGAGTTGCATTACTTTATTGTATTGTATTGTATAAAATCCTTTAACAAGGTGGACTTAACAGTCCTTATTGCTCCTAACATGGAAGACCATCAGAAGTGGTCAATGTAAGCTCTAACAGGCTAAATTTATATTATAGTACTAAATCTTGTGGGTACCATCCTCACCCCAGTTTTACTTTCTATTTGGAAGGTTTCTGGGTAACCAAATAGTGTGTCATGTGTTATGAATGATTATTTATTTTCTATGCATGCAATCAGATTAGATAATCTAATTGAGGTTAAAGAAGAATAAGTTTTATTGGTCCCTGATTCACCCCCCTCTTAGTCACATTGCATGTAATATATTTCCAACACCACATACTTGTGGTCCAATAATTGCAAACCAATATCTCCAATAGTAGATAGATGTAGCCTCATCAACTCTTTCCATGCAACAAAGTTGTCTTTGTTAAGCTTGGGGATCTCCCTTCTGTAAGACATCTTTGATCTTTAGCTTGGGCCTTGAAACCTTCCCTAAAAACACCAACAACTCTGATACCAATTATTGGAAACGAGTTGAGTAACTGAGAGCGGGGGGGGAGGGTGAATCAGTTACCACAAAAACAAATCCAAGTCCCTTAAATGTATTAATCAAAATTATCACTATTACTCGGTTAACAAAGATATTCTACTGTCACTCGGTTAACAAAGCAATCTAAAGATATTAAATGTAATTATCCTTTAGTGATTAAGTGCAGAAACATAAAGCATAACAAAAACAACATGTACATAGATGACACCAAGATTTACCATGGAAACCCAATTTGGGAAAACCACCAATTACAACTAGTTACTATTTTTCACTCTTCTAAAGTGAGCCCTGTTAGGAGCCAACCCTATTAAAGGTTACAAAACACACTGTAAGGTGTGACCCTATTAGAGGATTTAATCACCCTGTTAGGAGTATCCTTGTTAGAGGTCTTCAAACACTTCAATGTAGAAATGCCACCTTGTGAGAGGATTTATGAAAGACTATTAAGTCTACTTTGTCAAGAGATTTGGATCACTACTACAATTGTTAGAGAGTGACAATGAGTTTGACTTGTTTGAAGAAGCAACTATTTTTGCTGATTCAAATCTCTGTTCTAGCTTTAACTGGATCCTTACTAATCAAATATTATTTTGCAGCTCGGTTTGGATATTCTATCCTTAATCAAAATTTCCTCTTACTTTGCCTTCATTCTTCATATCAAAGAACTCTTCTTCTCATAATTCAATCCAAACTTGACCTTGTATATATATGATAGGCCTTGTCAAATCAGCTTGAATACCCTTCCAAATAAACAATAAAACTTAAGTCAGTCGGCTGCAATTAACCAATTAAACATAAAGTGTAAATTGTTGTTGGTTAGCTGACACTAAGTGCATAACTCGGTTAACACTGTAATCCTTCAATGCCCGACCGATACTCGGTAGAAATCAAACTTACAGTATTGCCCAAGTGAACTCGGTTAGAAAAGAACTTCCTTCATTAACCGAGAGATCTTGGTTAATAAAAAAAATCATTGCATTTGTGTAACATCAATGACAATATACAATTGAATAATTGTCTTCAACATAGACATCATCACATCTTGTTATGTTCAGTAGAATTATATATCCTTTTCCTTTCACAGGGTATGGAGCATCATTACCAAATCTAACACAACCCCCACTAGTATTTGACCCACATTTCTGACCAAGAATTAAAATGGTTTTGCTTGGTCAGTTTATAGAAGGAAAATTTTGATTTTTTTTAATCCATTCCCATGTTGGTCGCAATTATGACAACCATGACATGTCATCATAATTATGACCAACACGGGCATATAACTTTAAAAAAAAGAGAAGGTTTCATTTTATTTCATTTTTTTATTTCCCAAAGCAGAGCTGAAGGAGGGAAGGAGGGCACGCAGAACGCATCTCTCGACACCACTTGTAAGTTCTGGAAAACAATAAAGCTTAAAGTGAAGCAAATTAATCAGTTAGATTTTGAATCATATTTCTTGAATAATCACTATAATGCAGAAAAAGTTAAATCACTACGAGTGTGCAAAATGGGTTGTAGAGGGTTGTTGGATTTCAATCTGTAGGCTTTGAATTATAGCTAAGAATATTTATCAATGCATCTACTATCACTATCATGAAAACACGCCATTGACTAAATTTTTATTCAAGATTTTTCCTGTCTGAGAAAGCCTTTGTAGAAAAAGTACATCTATAGTATGGATCAACCACTATAATACGAGTTGTACATCCATTTAAAAAATTCTTGCCGAACATAAATTTTGTCTTACATTTTCCATTAACGACATTAAATTCTTCTATCAACTCCTTTAGAAATTGGAAAAGGGGTCTTTTGATCATATTTAATCACCGCTCTGAGCAGTATCAAACCCAATGGGAAAAATAATGTTTTGATTAATCCATTTCTCTGATTTGGAGTCTTGGAGTCTGGGACAATACTAGCTCTAGCTTTTCTTCAACCCCTTCTTGGCTACATATAGGTTCATTTTCACATTGCCCTGTCATTGATGATTTTTAATATCTAGATACCTAAATCTGAATTTGTAGTAAGCAAAGATAGGCCCGTTCTCTAGTATCTTATTCATTTGATGAAGTAGTTCTTAAAATTTTATCAAGTTGAGCTCTAAATCTATTTTATCAATTTTGGCTACATATACCTGTAAATTACTAACAAAATCTCACTTTTTGAATACTTATCCTTTGAGAAGAAAATATGACGGCATATCATTATTGTATATCATTTGAATAACTTTCACTACCTAACCCCTCCTTCCCCGAACATCTTCCGTAGGGGTCACTCTACTAGGCCTTTCTAAATAGCATTTTAGGTTTAATATATAGGAAAACATCTATCAACGTCAATAGAGACTACTCATACCAAGCATTATAAGTGTTTGATGAAATGCATCTATGATATGTGGTCTCATGTACTAAAATCATTGTAAAATATGCATAGAACAAGTCTATTGAAAAGTACTTAGAAAGATTTGAGGAAACAAAACTAGTAGATGTAAAAATAGACTTGACAACCTTATCAAACATTATTCCCACCTATCCCAATTTAGGAGCTCCAGAATAGAGTATGGAAATCCATGAAAGCACAATGAAATGGTGATTTTTCTACGTATTATAGGATAACTACATGTTATAGATGTAGCTTCCCTAATAGGGACATATGGAAAATGTGGAACCATGATGGAATCCACTTTAGTATGGTTAAGGGATGGTGAATCAACCATCAATTGAATAGTATGGTGATTGGAGGTGGGGCATTGGTCAAGCCCTAGCTTTTAGGGGTTTTGAAGACTAAATTAGGTATTTTTCACTTAGAAAGGTCAAATTACCAAATTGATGGCAGAATCCTTGGTTTGGGGTCATTTAATAACTTTGTTGAAGGCCTCAAGGTCTGGTGTCAAGAAAAAAGGGTAGTTTCTTTGTAAATGTGGTAGAATTAACCCTCCTAGCCCAGGGACAATGGAAAATTTGAGATGGTTGGTACAAAAAAAAAGGGGTTGGTTTTGGGATATGTTTTCAAGATTGGAAAAGGGTGTTCTAATATGTGATTTATTTTCAAAGTTGTTTGGGAAGATTTGGTGAAAGGAACTAAAAACGCTCACTGTTGTATTGGTAGGATTGTCTCAGACTGGGTAGTTTGGGGAAGAGGGAAAAAATATCTACAAGAAAGAGTTTAGGTGTTGGTTTAAGGATTAATTAAGTGTGTGGGATATTTAGAGAGTTAGGATCACCATGGAAACCAAGGTTCATGATTTTGGTTGAAGAAGTCCATTGGTTGAAGGATGCACTAGTATGGAGCATGAAGCATGATTGGGTGGTTTGGTTGGAAGTAGTGGATTAAATCCAAGGTATAGAGTCTAGTGGAGTCCAATATGATTGGAGTTAACCTCTGATAGGTCTATGGAGTGGGATGGGTCTTTTGAGTGATCTTTGTTGAAGTTTGAAGGAGTTGTTGCAAAGCAAAGAAGGAATGAGATATTGTTCTTTGAAGGATTTTTACTTGCCACTAGGATGGCAAGGGTGGTGGATGGATAGCCCAACTACAAGTTTACAAGTTTTTGAGGATCAACTACTATTCCCCAAACCCTTCAATTCTTAAAATGCTTCAAATGTGTGTAGTTACCCTTCCAATGGCTAAGGGTGATGGACATAGTCTACTTGTGAAGGATTAAAAGGGTTTTGGCAAGTTATTTGGTTTGTCCCTATCCCTAACACTCAAATCTCCTTCAATGCCAAGACAGGCCTAATTGCATTGATTGTAGCCCTACATCAAGCTTCAAAAAACCATAACTTGAAATATTCCCAAAGAACCACAAAAATTCTTGTCACTTTCAGACACCCATTAATGCATACAACCTCCTACCCCAAGCATTCAGTATGTTTCTTTGGACCAATGTCTATGTTCTAGGTCCGTACCCTATCACTTGTCATGAAAATGGGTAATTTAACAAAGGAATTACTCTCCAATCAACTCCCCAACACTCCTAACTATAGTTATTCTCTTATTATGTTGTAAATGACTCCAATTCAAAAGGAATTAGTCTCAGAAATTCTGCAACATCAAAAACCCCAAATTTGCCAATTTAAACCCTTGTTTCTAGGGCCTCTCAAATGTCTTGTTTCCAAACACTCCTAGACACAAAAGATATTTTATTCACCAATAAATACACATTATAAGACATCCCAAATCATAAAATGTATCCCTTACTTGACTAGATCATCCACTTCTATACCTATGCCTCCAATTTCAATACATTTCCACCATTTGATGATTGTGATCACCTTCTCTAACCAACTTTCTACATATGCATGATTAGGAACTATGATACATGTTAGATAGGTCACATTCCATGGAATATAGGCCTCTAAGTCCATGGAATGGTCAGTGCTTATAAAAAACTCAAAATAGTTACAGAGAATGTAAAGAAGATAATGCTTGTTACAATTAAAAATGGAGGACAATCATACCAAATGCCTTTCAAAACATTCAAAAGTGATTGCTATTATTTCCCAAGGGTATTTAGATGCTTTTCCAACTTTTTCCAGTCGAAAAATCAACCAAAATAATACATTTAACCCTTCAAAATGATGAAAACATAGTTTTATTGATATACACCATGTTTTTGATATACACATTTTTATTGATATTCCACCCAAGATTTCTACCCAAATTTTGAAGAAGTAGGAAAAATAATGAGATGGAAGTAGTCAACATTCTTCCACCAATTAGGAGAATAATGATGATGATAACCATAAGGGAGATAAAATGTCAAATAAATAGTATAAAAATATTGTAAGCACTAGAAAGGGATCCATTCATAGTATGGATTCTGCCTCCAAAATAACTCACCCAACATAAGAGAAATGCAAGAAGGAAGTTGTTTATAGAGTTTAAAATTGTCAAAAGTATTTTAAACGTAGGAAGTATGGGAGAAATATCTAGTATCTGGATCCACTTTGAGAAAATGGCCCCATATATTACCAATTGTATCATAGGTAGAGTCACACTAGATATTGAGGGGAAGACAAGACAATCTTATTCAGATAGCAAAAACAACGAAAGATTCAACTAGAGGTTTAAAATAGAGAAAAAGGGAAAAAGGGATAGGACATGAGACCCAAATTTTCAATCATCCAATTTTTACCAATTTGTGATTGATTGAAAATCACATTTATTGGATAGTATATTGCATACTAGGTTTCTATTTGATCCATTTGTGGTTGGCCCAATCAGATGGTTAAAAATTGCTTTAGCTCAATTTCTATTTCTTTCTAGTTTTGGCACAGTTTATAGATTCCAACTTCATCAATATTCTATCTAGTGGTTTGGCTATTTCATTCAGCCTGATTTGTAAATTTATATATATTTACCATGCACTTTATATGAAGTTGATGTTGTTTTCTAGTAGCAATACATATGCTAACATGCCTTCAAAGATAGACACAAACTTAATATATTTGTTAGGTTCTCCCCTGCCTTTTAAATATAATATGATACACATTGTAATTCTGAAGTATATATCTCTTGGAAATAATGCTCAACAATTTGGAAATAATATATTAAATGTCAAGAAGATGTTACTAACTATTTATATTTGCATTTATTTTTGCAGGGCTTTCTTCTACCACTGATTGTGAGAAACAAATAGCACAAATTGAGAAAATCTTGGGTGCTCAGGTAGATCTAATGACCCCTTAAGGTATAGTTTGCAACCTATTTTAATTTTAATTTCATTAATGTGCTCTTGAAAATTTCTTGGGTGTTTTCAAGGCATTTCCTTGATCTGTTATTACTTTATGTTGATAACCCTTCATTGATACTATTGTTCTATTTTCAGAATTGATGCTCTCATGGGTTTTTCTTCTCTTTATGGCATTTTAGCATTCCTTTGGCATTATATGTTGTCATTCTAACTCATTAAAGTTGTTCTTCATCATGAATCCACTGTCCTTTCATGAGATAACATGTTGGTCATATGGATGTAATCTCAATATTCCATTAATGGATTGTTGTTGTTCTTCAAGAAGATTTGACACTTTCCCTTTGTATTATTGTTTCTATGAATATGATAAGCTCTTCTTTTTGTTATATATATATGGAATAGGGGAAGAAAGCTAGCTATATCTACAAATTCCAATCAAATACAATCAACACATGTATCCTTTCCTGTCTATACATAGGGTATGGACATTCATTAAAGGATATAATGGAAGTGAGTTTTGTCCCAAATATAATAGTAAGGAAATGATTTGGTAGACATGTATGCAAAATATAAAAGAGAGAAGAGCAGGTCATAAAGATCCATCAAAGGATAGACAAAACATGACAGTGTTGCTGGAAAAAACATGGCCTCATGGTTATCAATGATTGCAGGATATGCATGAATTTTCCTTTGCTTTTGGACATCTTCAACCAATAAAGAAGGTGAATTGACAATGCACTCTTTTTGAAAAGAGTCTTCTTTCATGAAAGGCAACATCTCTGAATTCAATGTCTCATCCTCCATTTAACAAGTCATAATTAGAGTAGTTATAGACTTATATTAAGCAAATAAAACTTATCTGCCCACACAAAGATTCCAAAAACTAAACTCTCCAAAAGCATGGAAAGTGACTTACCTCAATATTATGTAGAAATTATGTTGTTCTGTCAAAACCACCAAATTTCATTCTCAAGTAATTGGTAAGAGAGCTGGTTTTGTAAATTTAATTTAAGTCATCCATTTCATCATTTTTCATAAAGTTTATAATTAAACATTGATTTAAACAATTATATGACCTATTCAATATGCCATGGGACACAACTATGAAATATTTCCAATGGTACCAAGAAGGTTGTTTAATCCATGCATACAGTTAAACATACATATGTATATATATATGTATGATATGTGGCTTAACTATCACAATCACAACACTTAGATTTGGGGTACATGATATGTTAAATAACCTCCCTAACACCATTTCCAACCTATCACATGTGCAACACTTGGACTTGGAAGGGATTGATTTCTTAAATAACCTGTTTAATACCATTGGCAACATGTCACAACTATGGCAGTTGGACTTATAATTGTGTGACAACTTAAATAACCTCCTTGATATCATTGTAAATTTATCATAGTTGTGGAACTTGGACTCAAAATGGTGTGAGAGATTAAATATCTTCCTTGACACCATTGTAAATCTATCACAACTACATCACTTGAACATTAGATGGTCTAAAAATTTGACAGCCTTCTCAACACAAACAACAATTATTATAGCTGCAACACTTGAACATGGAAGAGTGTATAAGATTAAATAATATTCCTAATATATTTGGCAACCTGTACAACTACAAAAACTTGAATATGAGTGCTCAAATCTTAAATAGAATCTCTAATACAATTGGCAATATTAGATTCATTTAGGTATGTTGTGTCATAAGTGGTTCATGGAAAACAATAAGGACTTTAAAAATAAAAAAAGTGTACACACATATATATCATGTATATAATGACATAAAATACTATAAAGGAACTTTATATTTGTCTTCTATACTTGAGATATAGGAACACTATTGATACTCTAATGGGTTGGAAGTGTGAGCACTTGAAATCCATATAATCAGAAATGACAAAAGGTAGCCAATGGAGATAGCCTACAACATTTTGTGGCAGACTATCATGGTATAGGTATGTTGTATAGGTATAGGTATACAAAATTCTTAGTTGATTCTACTAAGAACTAACTTTATTCCCATAGTGTATGGGTATGTTGTATCTAGGACTATATCTCATTTCTTTATTAAACTCTATTTCTATCATATCACTATCTTTGACATCTACTTCTACTTTATTCTCTTTTATTCTAATTGTAATGATAGAATTTGTGATTAGTGATAATAACAACCTATATGTGGGATTTGCTAAAATATTTTCACATGTTTATTGATAGGTATTAAACCTCTATTAGGGTATCCTTATTGTTTTGACTGCTTGATATATTCATGTTTATCACTTCTCTCTATGTATTTGTTCTAAGATTCTATATACCTCTTTTTTTAGGTAATTATCTATTTTTTCCTCTTCACTTGTTGATGATGAATAAGCAATCACTTTCAGAGATATTGCAGGCTTGTCTATGAGAGGGGCATCATACCTTGATTCACTTGCTCAGGTGATTTTTCTTTCACACACACACACACACACACACACACACACACACACACACAATATATAAAAAATATACAACCTTCACCTGTATATAAGAGTTGATTAGAGAAGGTATATGCACAAGTGATGAACATGTATATTTGCCTAAGTACTACTGGGAGCTTACCCAACAACATATGTACTACTGTGAAAATCATCACAAGTCCATTTTTGATGGGTCAAGTTCCCAATAGTGCTTGGTCAAATCTGCATATTTTTCACCTATGCATATACCTTCTCTGAAAATACATTTCATTCCAACCATAGGAATGGTCATGCATTAATAATTCCGTCGTGGATTATTTGCATAAGTTGATTTTATACAAGATGGATCCCTTACATTCAATATTTGGTCCTATGGTCCTTTTAGGACCATTAGGACAATTTTACATTATATTGAATTTATTACATTGAAAATCCATAATTGGCTTCATTATAATTGACCCTTTAAGTCCTTGTAACTCCGTCCCTGATCATTGTAGCTTTTATGTCTTTAACTGTTCCATGATCTGGTCCTGCACCATACTCCCCTCTTAGGAAAAATCTCTTGTCCCAAGAGATAAATAGTTATCTCCTTGCTCCATGAATCCTCCTTGAAGGTAATTTATTGTGTGGTATCATAGGGGAATTTGGTTGTGTTATATTTATAAAGAAAATAATGAAAATGAGAAGGAAAGAATCCAAGAGAGTATGCAAAGGAAAAGATTTTACCAAAATACTGAGAGAGAGAGAGAGAGAGAGAGAGAGAGAGATTTCTTCAATTGATCAACCAATAGTTTACCAAAATGCTCCAAGAACCATGACAAGAACACAAGGATTTGAAAGGGGAAAAGAAAGAAAAACCCCTTGTGAACAATATGAATATGGCTCAAAGCCTAAAGAATGAGAGCAATAAGCTCATTAAAATATTACAAGAATGAGAATGAGAGAAGAGAGAAGAAATCCAACTTAGAATCCCTATGAGAACCCTAGAACC
>MU223225.1:11828546-11858195 GCA_018584345.1 Thuja plicata
GACTAAATGTAAAATTAACTATAGATTAACTTTTTATTCTTCTTCATTTGATTAAAACAAACTATAGACTCCAAAAACTAGTGCAAACTTAGGTTTCTTTTTAGCATGAGTCTAGTGTGGTCTTTATGCACATTTTATACGAGATAGTACTAATGTTAGTACGTTTATATTTGATAAATTACAACATTAATATATTAATTCAGAGTATGGGAGACAAGTTTTTGGTATAATTATAGCCCAAATATTTTCCTGTGAAGAAAGACCATGTCTGACAATATGAACCCAAAACAAAACAAGGAGACAATTGCTAGATTGTGGTCTAAGTTCAAAACAAAAGATGATGGAAAATGTTATTGTCCCTGCAAAAATTGCAAGGAATTAAATAATCAAAGACTTCTAGTCAAAACAACTAAGAAACATTGTAGACAACATGGTCACATTGAAGGGGGGCATGATTTTCGTCCATTGGTAAGTATTTCAATATATTGTTTTAACAATTTATATACATAAGAAATCAATTGATGATGAGATCATGGTCATGGTTAATTTAAGGCCATCATTTTGATATAGGTCAACCACCATGGGTTACATGTTATGGACCATAACAATCCAGAGAATGTGAATTTCCAAGTGGAGGAACATGGAGGTGTGAATATCCAAGGAGAAGATAATGATTCCATGGAAGAAGATGATCCTGCGACAGAGAACACAATTGAAGATGATGGTATTGTTGCAGCTGATCATGTGCCAGAGAATACGATTGAAGATGATAGTACCAGCGCAACTGATCACGATGATGAAGATGACCTTGATTTACCTATACTTGAGAAGGCATACGAGCCCCTATACAAAGGCTCCCAAACAACTCTTCTCTTTGTTGTATTGTTGTTTGTGAACTTCAAGGTTTTGAATGGTTTATCCAACGTAGCAATCTCACGAATGTTAAGGTATGTCATATATGTCATCTTTTTTCACCTATTTTAGTCATAATTTTCTTATTGTTAAAAAAGGGTGAATCATGTATCATTAATTATATTTTTTTCTTAGGTTGATAGGTGAGTGTTTGTTACCACCATCAAACATTTTTTCTCGCCTATCCTGAGAATTATATGTCATTATGAAAGATATTAGGATGGAGTATCAAACAATATATGCATGTCCCAATGATCATATTATATATCATAAACAACATGAATTTGCAATAGAATGACTTGATTGTCATATTAGTAGATATCAAACAGATCAAATAAAAAAAAAGGTGTCTCGCAAGGTTCTCTTGTATATTCCTATTATTCCACGTCTGCAATGATTATTCATGTGCACTACCTTGGCACAATTTATGGATTACCATGCACGTAATAAAAGTCAAGATAACAGTATGAAAATTCCTATGGATGGTTCTACATTTAAGGACATAGAGAAAATTTGGCCACACTTTAAAGAAGAACCTCGTAATATCAAGCTTTCATTGGCAGTGGACGGTGTCAATCTATTTGGAGAGATGAGATCTGTTTACTCGGTGTGGACTATTTTTGTTATCAACAATAAAATTTCTCCTTAGATGTCCATAAAGAGGGAGCACATAATGTTGGAAATGATTGTTTCAGGTATTTTATCATTTAATAGTCATCTAAATTTATTTATAAAGACTGCATCAAAATGACTATAATAATTATGTAATGTTTCTGTTCATTCAACTAGGTAAGTACCAAGTTAAAGATACGAATGTATATATTGAGCCCCTTATCGACAAGTTGTTGGATTTATGGAATGGGGTCACTATGTATGACATCTCTAGACCAATAGGACACAAACAATTTCAATTCCATGCAATGCTTGTATAGACAATACATGATGTCCCTAGGCTAACACATTTTTTTGGTATGTTATAGTGCTAACACATTTTTGTTGTATGTTTAAGTTTGAGCATGATAATTGTAATTATCAAAACCAACATATTTAATCCAATTATACACGATCTTGTAGGTATTCAGACAAAGGGAAAATTTGCATGTCTAGTTTGTGGTCCAAAGATGAAATCTCATCATTCAAAAAGTTTAGGAAAGCAGGTGTTTGATGAGTATAGGCACTTTCTCCATAGAAATCATAAGTATCAAATTAATAAAAAAATATCTTTTCAATGGGAAAGAGGAGACTACATCAAAGCAACGAAGAATGACACCTCGCCTATGGAAGTTGGAATACAATAGAATAAATCATCGAGGTAATGTCATTCAATATGATGGTTTTTGTTTGAAATTTATAATTTGATATTGTGTTTTGTTTACTGATGATGCAATTGATGCATGTGAAGGTCGTCAAGGTGTTAATGACCAACTTCCAAAAGGACTAAAAAGTTATCCTAGACAATTTAGCAGGTTGTCGTTACGAGCACCCCCAATCATGCATTTGTTTGATGCTATGCATATTGGAAAGAATATAACAGAGACATTATTGAAATTATTAGATGGAAGGCATGATAAAGAAAAAAATTGTCAAAATTTGTAGTGACATTGAAGATTCCAACCATGCATTGAAAAATGTCATTCGATCAAATAAAAATGGAGACCGTGTTGATATAAGTACCCTTCCTTGGTTATTATCAGAGCAACAAAGCAATGCTATAAAAGAAGTCATACAAAAATTTTGATTTCCCACAGGATTTGCTGCGAACATAAACAATCTCATATCAAAGAAAAGTGAATTTGGGCTAGGGATGAAAACACATTATTGACATACCTTAATTAAGGTAATTCATGTTAGTCTATATTCTCTATATATTTGCATACTGCATGTAGTTTTCATTGTATTATTTTCTAAAATATTGAAAAGATTTATAATTATTGCAGTACGTTCTACTTCTATCTCTCCCACACCACTTCAAAAACACTGTCAGACAAGTTATATATGATCTTGGAAAATAAATGAGGTTAGAAGCGTTATTTGTTAGATTTGTTTTATAGATATTATATTTGTGACTTGTTTTACTTTTTTAGTAATTTATTGTATATTTTTTGTAAAGTCTTGTTTATATATTTTTGTGTGTTGAATCTCTTCTAGGTGGTTGTCATCAAAAGAAATCATAAAGAAGACAAAATATTGGAAGAGAAAAATTCCTCATCTTATGTGTGAAATGCAAAAGTGTTTACCTTCTACTTTGTTCAATGCACAAGAACACTACCTCATACATCAAGTTGAGGAGATTGAATTGTGTGGACCTGTACAAACTAGGTCAATGTGGATGGTTAAGAGGCATCTAAAATTTGTGAAAGGTTTGGTTCAACAAAGAGCACATCCTGAGGGTTCTATGATGGAGGGATATGGTATACCAAACCATGGTGTACATTAGTGAATATCTTTTTAAGTTTGTAGTAAAGATCTATGTAGATCGCATTTGGGACCCCAACTCCATTAACAAATTTGAAAGGGAGTACTTGATGGGGAAAGGTATATTGAGGAAAGTGAGAGGTAATTATAAGATGTTATTATAGTTAATTAATTCTTATAAATCTCCAATTGAAGTTGTTTGTAAGTGGTCTATTTTTTTATATAGTTGGTCGAGAGTGGGATGCACTACATTTTTATATTGTAAACAATCTTAATTGGATGATGGTATGGATTGAACTATGTCAACAAAATGGTCACTCATTAACATGGGAAGGTGTTTCTTCATTGGTTAAAGAAGCTCATCGTAATAGAGATTCCAATGTTACGCCAATGGTAATTGATCTAGCAAATAGTTTAAGAGGTAGACAGGTACTATAAATTTATTAATCATGACCCATATGTTTAATATCAACTCATGATGCAAATAATTTTCACATGTTTGAAAAATTGCAGGTCAAGCACCATAGAGCTCTATACTACCATGGCCATAAATTTCACATAAAAAAGTTGGATGACACAAAGAAAACTTGTGATTCTGGGATAACTGTAGTCTCCGAGGTCACTAATATTTCATCTAGAAATGACATGCATCCTTAATAATCTAAAAACCAAGACTATGGAATTTTGGATGATATACTTGAGTGTGACTTTGAATCCTTCAAATTAGTTATATTCATCAAATGGTACAGGCTATGACTGAATCAAAATGATCTTGATAGAATTTTTATTCAACATGATAATAGATTTACAATGATTAATGCAAGGTCATTTGATCCAGTTAGAGATGAGCCCTATGTTCTTCTAAGCCAATGTGAGAAAGTGTTTTACTTAGAGGTTCCGCATAAACTGGGTTGGTCATTTGTTGTTATACATGATCCAAGAGGAAGGCTAGTAAAGTATAATGTGATGGAAGAAGAAGAAACCAAAGATGATGAAGAAGAAGAAACCGAAGATGATGATGAAGAAGAAGAAAAAGAAGAAGAAGAAGATGATGATGATGATGATGTGATGCAGGAGCATCCCAGGGTAGTTGGCTATCCTGCATGTTTGGGAGATTTGATGGAGTTGTGTGGACTTATTTTCATGTGTGAGGGATTTGGTAGAGTTGTGTGGACCTACTTGGGTCATGGGTAATTGGTTTTGATGTATTTAATGGAACTTGGCATGGTCTTGGTTGCTCGGCATGGTCTGGGAGGAGCTCGGCCTTGCTTAGGAATTTGGTGCCTATTACAGGCCGTATAAGTAATTTTCACAAAAATTTAGAGGATGAAAATTTTAGGGATTGAAGAGGGCCTAGATTTCTACCTACGGTTCGAAGCACGAGTCCTAATTCATCCAGAGCTAGGAGATATCGCGATTTTAATAAGACATCAATTTTGGGCATTTAATTGTTGTTGTTGGCCGACTTGTGACATTTAATTTATGTGTTTGTATTTAATTTATGTTCAGGTCCGACCTGTGGATTAGATTGGTATAAGTAGGGGTTGTGGGGGAATTCTTTAGTCATTATTCATTCATCCTGGAGAAGAGGAAGAGGTAGAGGAGCGAGTTTTGAGAAGAGCTAGTGGCTGCGGCTTGGGGGACAAGGGGATTGCTTGGTGGACTTGCGAGCACAAGTTTAGATCTTCCTTGGGGGCTCCTACCAGTGTGTGGGTCTGGAATAGCTAGGATTATTCATCCACCTGGGAGAAGAGGAGATGGTTGTGGAGCGAGTTTTGAGAGGAGCTAGTGGCCGCGGCTTGGGAAACAAGGAGATTGCTTGGTGGGCTTGCGAGAACAAGTTTAGATCTTCCTTGGGTGTTCCTACCAGTGTGTGGATCTAGGCTAGCTAGGGTTTCATTTGGATCTTGCGAGATCTTACAGAGTTTCTATTGTAATTGCATTGTATTTGGCCGTAACCCGGAAGGCCTTACAGCCAGGCATGTTCAATGAAAATATAATGATTCTATTATGAGTATTTGCATTGTGTGGATATAAATCTCTGTGTTGTTATTTATATTCCATTGTGTGGTTATTGGTTGGGGCTAGGACATCTCCATTGGGGATCCTCCTGCCTTGACCTTCATCATGATGACGATGATGACGATGGTGATGGTGGTGGTGGTGGTGATGCTGATGATGGTGGTGGTGGTGGTGATGATGATGACGGTGATGATGATGGTGGTGGTGATGATGATGATGATGGTGATGATGATGATGGCGATAATGGTGGTGGTGGTTGTGGTGATGATGATGGTGATGATGTCGATGATGGTGGTGGTGGTGGTGGTGGTAATGATGATGATCATGTTGATGATGATGATGACGATGATGGTAATATTGATTTATTCATATAAATGTATTTGACTTATATGTTTTCATAATTAATTTATTATGTATTAAACTCTAATATCACGGTCAAATTAATTTATTGTGTTCAATTCTAATGATTACAATATATGTGATTTATGATACATGTGTTTCAATTATTACTCCTAAATGTAATGTATTTATTATTTAACAAAGTACCAATGTATTGCTTATGATGCTTAATTGTTGGTGCTGATTTCATGTATATATTGTATAATTAATTTTCACCCTTTGTGGAAATAGGCAATTGACTACAGACATCGTCACCCCTTTTATTGACAATCCTACATAGCACACATAAAGTAAAGGTAAGGAATTAAAAAATATACAAATATTATGATGAATGCATACTGTTCATGTTGTCTTCTATGTAATTTGTAGCATAGGTATCATGTAATTTTTGGCTAAGTTAAGATAAATGATTCACATATCCAGGAAATTTACCCCTTTTACGAGGATCATGCATAGTGACATGGATCGGCATGTATAAGTCAGTACACCCTATAGAAATAGTATATTATTTTATTTCTTTCTCTTTACGCCCATCTTCATTGAGTGGTTTAATAATAAGGTATTAACTTTCTCATGATTTAACAATACTACCCTCAACATCAATGGTCCAAAGATTACATCATCAATATTAGCCTCATTTAGCAAAATATCTCGCTCCTTACAAACTATATCTCTCATTTGATGGACTGGAGGAACCTCCTAATAGGTACATTGTCAGACCTATCTTCCTTGAGTGAGGGAAATGCGGGAATAGAAGACCAAAGATCAAAAGATTAGAAGACAATTCAATAAACACTTGCAGTTTTTCCTTGAGGTGCCCTTGAGGTACACACATCTTCTGAAAGAATGGACCGTACCCAAGGAACTACCTCCAATTAAAACTAATTTTTTTATTAATGAGAGGATAAATCATATAGCTCCATCGTTATTACATGGTTTGGGCCTATTTTTCATGGATGACATAAAGGTATGTTACAAAAAAGTTGTTAAATTGATGGAGTTTGTCGAACCTTGTTGCAATTATAATAATTGCATGTGGATTATTCGATATAAAAGAAAGTATACGTAGGTATGCATTGTCAGCAAATTATATACAATGGAAAGAAAATGATCAAATTAAAGGATTTTCTATGTACAATGACGAAAGGCCAAAAACAACAGGAAATATTACGGGTTTTATAAATAGTATGCGACATGGTTCAACTAATAAGAGACCCAATTGCATATTCGAGGGGCGTGAGGGAAATCATGTTTTTGTATGTGTGATAAAATCAATAAGTGCAGGGGAAGAGTTGCTAGTAGATTATCATTTGAATCACATAGATACAAACAAATTTACTATCATGGGGTTGGTAAGTTATACTATATACCATTTAAACTAACCTCTAATTAATGACTCCAATATACCATTTTATTAATAAGTTTTTTTGCTAAGTCTATTACTTTCATTTCGTTGAAGTTTTTATATTTATATTTATCACAGGATGAAGGTAAAACTTATTGTAATTGTACAAATTAGATAGAAGCAAAATATTATATTATTATGTTCTCTTATTTAGGGTTTTGGAGCTATTTTGATAGTTTTACTAATATTCCTATCACAAATTGATGTTCAGGAAAAGGGGAAAGTACCTATAGCAATTGAGGCAATAGCTGCAAAATTGGATGTCACAGTATTATGCGATGATGACATCACATATACCTATGACCCCATAAAGATGGTGTGAAAAACCCTAAAAAACTCAATGCAGAACTTCTTGGAATCCTTTACCATCTAGATCAAAATGAGGAGATGCAGTCAAAGAGAGATGAATTGATATGTAGAGCACATTGTTTGGAAGTAAGTATTAATTAATCTTTAGTTATAACAAAAGTTCAATAAAGATTTATATTTTATATTATTTTATGTCATGAACTAAAATATGTATGTGTTCTTCTTATAGGAATTTTTGAATACTCAACCACCTGCTCATGGACATCGTGAGGATGGTACGAGCACAGGTCCCTCAAGTAAAATAATCCTTAAGTTAAAAAGTTCCAATGAATCATTAAGTTAATCATTAGGATTGTTGAATCACCTTACAGTATGATGACATGTAACTGATTGAATGTTTGATAATGTTAAGTTGAAGATAATGCAAGGCATTAAATCAGTTAATGGTTTGTATTGTCATTGATGTCAACTTGATATCATCTATGCGGTCATGTACATAATGTCAAGAGACTTTAGAGAATCAATATAACAAAGGTTATTCTTTCAACAATGCATAAATGTCAAGTATTCACTAAGTGACAGATAACACCGACGGAGTGCACACCATCAGTAAAGGCAAAGAAGAAAAGTCACAGTGATACCCGACAAGTAGAAGACAGTGTTGCCCGATGAAGCAAAACCACAGGATGCCCGACAAGCTGAAAATAGAGTTGCCCAATGAGTAAAAATATAACGATGCCCGACGGACGGAGATCCCGAAGCTAACTAGAGTCACGCCGACAGAACTGTCAATTGTCACCGACAACTAACTAAAGAATTGACCGATGAAACAAAGAGTTTAGAAAATGACAAAATACTTAGCTGACAAGAGCTATAGATAGATTTAAGTGGTTGTTTTCTTTGTTTTATTCGACCAAAGTTATGTAATTGATTTAAAGAAGATTTGTACAGTTGGAAAGAAGATAACTACAAGATAAATTAGGAGTTATGCTTTAAATCAAATTGGCTGGATTGTTTTTCATGCCAAGAATCAAGAAACAGTGAAAATAATGTCTATATAAGAGACAAGCTTAATTCATTTTTGTAGCATCACATTCACGGAAAGGGGATTAAGGGGAGTGAATGAAAAGAGGATGTTGAAGAGAAATTGATGAAGAAAGAACTTCATACAGTCCTGATCAATCAAGATGAAGGAGAGCTAAAGAATTTTGTAGACACCGACGAACAGTGAAGCACAACATCACAGATCAAAAAGTGTGGAGCACAAAGAATTGAATTGATACATTGATCAGAGAGGTAATGTACTAAAATAGATTTGAAAAGCTGCAATTCAAAATTGCATTATAAATAGGTCATAGTGTTTCAGTTTAGCCATTGAAGCATCAAGTCTCTTAACAGAGTAGGAATTAACAGTCTTCTATATATTGAGGTACATCCCAAGGAGTGCCAAAAAGGTTGATTCATGAAAGTAGCATTGGACTTTCCCGATACCTATTGACAATCTAAGAAGGAGGCTGATTCAAGGATGGTAGAAATAGATGCCCGATACTAAGTGACAACCTCTATGTATAAAATCGTCTAACAAGGTCGCACTTAACAGTGTGTTTGTAATCTTTAACAGGGTTGGCTCCTAATAGGGCTCACTTCAGAAGAGTGAAAATTTGGGGTACCGGTCCCAGTGGTTTTTCCCTTAATAGGGTTTCCACGTTAAAAATCCATGTGTTATGTGTGTATGATTCATCTCTTTATTGTTTTGTATCTGACATAGTTAACACTGGGTTGATCGGTATACTTTGCTTATTTACTGAAATTTGGTAAATAGTTATACTGCTTATCGGTAATCAAGGAGGATAGGGACATACAAGGAAAACCGACAAACAGTTATTTATTATAAGTATTTCATGGCATGCATCTTGTAAGGACTTAATAATCTGAGGTTTATTTTCTTTGTGGTTAATGTTTGAAGGATAAATTTTGAGGCCACTGATTCANGAGGCCACTGATTCCCCCCCCCCCCCCCCTCAGTTATTACCGCAATTGGTATCAGAGCTTGTGTTCTTAGAAAGGAAGGTTTCAAGACCTAAGTCAAGATCACAAGATGAACATATGAGATGTGCCCAAGTTGAACAAAGACAACTTTGCTTCATGGCAAAGCAAGATAAGACTCCACTTATCAGGTATTGGTAATGATGTTACTTAATTCTTAGATACTAAATATGTGTTGTCTACAGGAGAATTGATAGTAGATCAATTGAGAGAGAAGCATGAACACAACTGCATGGCTATAGAGCTTTCTTCGTCACTCTCTGATGCTGAATTTGAAGATGTCAAGGATTGCAAAACTACAAAAAAGATGTGGGACAAACTGAAGCTTGTACATGGAGGTGATACAAATGTTCTGAGAGCCAAGACAGAAAGCCTTAGAGGAAAATTTGATGATCTCAGAATGAAAGAAGGAGAAAACATCACACAGTACAACACAAGAATAAAAGTAGTCAATGCTATATGAGGAGTTGGAGGTACTAGAAGAGGAGACATTGGTAAGTAAAATCTTAAGAACCTTACTACCTGTATATGCTATTAGAGTTTCTGCCATTCAAGAAATGAGAGTAGTAGCAAACAATACAGTTACTCTTGATAGTTTAATTGGTAGATTGATTTCATTTGAGATGAATAACTTTGATAATAGTGTCTTACCAAACTTAGAGTCTGCATTTAAGTCTTCTATGAGAATAAGAAAATCAAGTCATAGACACACATCTAGAAGAGATAGTGAAAGTGAAAGTGAAGGAGAAGATCTAGATGAAATAGAAGCACTTATGGAAAGAAGAATGCAAAGAGGCAAAGGTAAATACAAAGGCAAGTTACCACTTGTATATTTTAATTGTAAAGAGATTGGACACTTTGCTGCAAGATGTCCTAACAGAAGAAAAGATGACAGAAGTAATGACATATCTTTTGAGAAGAAATCTAATAGAGGTGATAACAAAGATTATAGAGGTTACTAACAATCAGAAAGAAGAGATACTTGAGACTACAAGGACAAAGGAAAGAAGGCTAGTTACCTAGCTTCTTACAAAGATGAAGATACTGACATCGAACCTGATGAAGACATTGAGATGGTATTTGTAGTTGTAAAGTATGATTTAGATGAAGATGAAAGGTATGTAGAAATTACACTCATATCTAAGGTTAGCAAGAATGACATCTGGATTATAGATAGTGGATAAAATCACCACATGACCGGTGACAAAGAGAAGTTTAACACTTTTGAGTATTATAATGGTGGTACAGTAAGAATGGGTAACGATACACCTTGTCAAGTTGAAGGTAAAGGAACAATAATGTTGAATAACCTGATTAAATGTGAAAATGCTTATTGGGTAAAAGGATTGAATTATAATATGTTAAGTGTTTCTCAGCTAAATAATTTAGGACATGGAGTAGCGTTTGAGAATAAGAAGGCAAAGATCTTCAATGAATCAGGAAAACTGATTGGTACCGATGAACAGACTAAAGGTAACTTATTCTATTTGAATGATACTAACACCACTTGCTTAATGACTAGGAATGAAGACATATGGTTGAGGCAAAAAATATTGTCATGTGAATTTTGACAACATGATGAAAATAAGCAGAAGGATAAATGTAAGAGGATTACTAATGATGACAAAGCTAGACAACATCATGTGCAAGAATTGTCAAAAAGGTAAAATGACTAAGTCTAGTTTCAAAAGTAAAACCAATACATCTGATGACATTCTAGGATTATTCCATATTGATTTATGTGGACCAATGAGGACAAAGATTTGTTGATGATTACTCTAGAATGATGACAATCATGTTTCTTAAAGATAAATCTGAAGCATTCAAGATGTTTAAATGGTATAAAGCTATGGTAGAGAAACAAATTGGTAAGGATATACAATGTTTGAGATCAAATAGAGGAGGAGAATTTATATTAGATGAACTCACTAATTTTTGTAATGAGCATGGTATAAAAAGACAGGTTTTTGCACCAAGAACACTACAGCAAAATGGGATTGCTGAGAGAAGGAACATATCAATAGTTGATTGTGCTAGAACACTGATGATAGAGAAAGGCATAACCCAAATCTTCTGGAGGGAAGCTGTCAGTATTGCTGTCTACATACTTAACAGAGTACAATTGAAGAAGGACACAAAGAAGACACCTTATGAGCTATGGTATGGTAAAAAACCCAATATAAGTTACTTCAAAATCTTTGGTAGTCAATGTTATGTCTTAAAGGATGATAGAAATGGAAATCTTGACCCCAAGAGTGATGAAGGTATTTATCTAGGGTATTCCTCCAAGATAAAAGCTTATAAATGTCTCATCAAGGCTTCTAACAAAATTATTAAAAGTGCAAATGTAAAGATAGATGAATTTGCAGAAAAGAATGAGCTGGAAAACACAAAAGAACCAGAGGACTACAACAAGTTTGTATACTGTGAAGAACTCAAAACTCTACCCGAGAAACAATGCTTAATTCTAGAACAACAGAATGTTGCAACTGACGGTCAAACTATTGTTACCGATGGTCAAGATAATAATCAGAATAATGTGTAAGGTGATGAAGAATAGAATGAAGATCAAAATAATGATCAAGCTGATACACAAAGAGATGTACTTGCACTTGAAAGATATGTAAGAAGGAACCATCCAGAGATCCAGATCATAGGAGATAAGAAAGTTGGTACAAGAACAAGAAGTAAGTCTTTAAACTCAAATTGTTTAATTTGTGAGTTTGAGCCAAAATATGTCAATGCTGCACTTGATAATAAGAATGGATAAGTGCTATGAATGATGAGATTGAACAGATTGAGAAGAACAAGACATGGTCACTTGTGCCAAGACCAGATGACAAGAATGTCATTAGTACAAAATGGATATTTAGGAATAAGCTGAACGAGAATGGAGAAGTCACAAGAAATAAAGCAAGACTAGTATGCAAGGGGTACGCACAAGAAGAAGGTATAGACTATGGAGGGATATTTGCACCCATTGCTAGGCTAGAAGGAGTAATAATATTGCTTGCTTATGCTGGATTTAAAGGATTCAAAGTATATCAAATGGATGTCAAGTCAGCATTCCTAAATGGAATACTTGAATAAGAGGTATACATTGAGCAACCAAAAGGGTTTGTTGATCCAGACGAGAGAAACATAGTATGTAGACTTCACAAAGCCTTGTATGGATTGAAACAAGCTCCTAGAGCCTAGTATGAATGACTTCATTCCTATCTTATAAGTATTAGATTTGTAAGGACTAGTGAAAACAATAATCTATATTTGAAGGAAGATACTGATGCTACCACTTTGATTGCTGAAATATTTATTGATGACATCATATTTGGAGGCAATGATATGCTATGCAAATCATTTGCTAATGAGATGAGAAAAGATTTTTAGATGTCTATGTTTGGAGAGATCAAGTTCTTTCTTGGTCTACAGATCATTCAACAAAGTGAAGGTATTTTCATTACACGGTCCAAGTACATCAAAGAGGTCCTAAAAATATTCAAGATGGAAGAATCCAAGCCATTTGGAACACCGATGGCTACTGGATGTAAGTTAACAAAGGAGGACAAGACAATAGAGGTAAATCAGACTTTGTATGGATCAATGATTGGAAAACTCATGTATGTTGTACACACTAGACCAGATATTGCACATGCAATAGGAATTGTTGCTAGATTTTCTGCTAACCCCAAGGAATCACATATGATGCTGTGAAAAGAATTCTAAGATATCTGAAGAATACTGAGGAATTTGGCTTATGGTATAGAAGAGAAGGCAAATTTGAACTTAAGGTGTTTACCGATGCTGATTGGGCTAGAAATATTGATGACCGGAAGAGCACAACTGGAGGAGCATTCTTTATGGGTGACAAACATGTCACATGGATTAGCAAGAAGCAAGGATGCATCTCTCAGTCTACTACAGAAATAGAATATGTTGCTACTACTACAAATTGCTAAAATATTGCATGGATCAAACAGTTACTGGAAGGTATGAATATGAAGATCTTAGAACCAATAATTATTTATTGTGATAACACCAGTGCAATAAACATTTCCAAGAATCCAGTCATGCATTCCAAGACTAAACACATTGCCATAAAGTATCATCATTTGAGAGAAAAAGTTTAAGAAAAGGAGGTGATACTTGAGTATGTGCAATAAAAAGAACAATTGGCTGATATCTTCACCAAGCCACTTCCCAAGGATACATTTGAGTACTTGAGAAAGAGACTAGGGGTCAAACCCTTGTCTGCCAGTCAGTAATATGGCTGAAGGCTGCATCAACCTACATATTATCAGAATACCATTCATGTTGATGCAAGCAAAGAGATGAACTTAAAAGATACATCTATATACAGATAGGTATATACCATAACTGAGCACCAGAACATATTGTTGTATTGTTGATGGATAAGGGAAAATTAAAGGAATATATTATGGATATGAGACAAATGATTGCTTGACATGAATGTCAAATATTTGTAAAATATTTGTTTGGAATTGCTGATAAAGGGAGAGAGATTATCCATATTATCACATTCTTCTGAAAAAGGGAGAAAGATTATCCATTATCAGATTACTCCAACAGGGAGAGATTATATCCAAAGGGAGAGAAAGTTGTATAAAAGACATCAAAGAGAGAGAACAGTCACAGGAGACAAATTGACACAAGAAGAGGACTCAACACATTAGAACGCAAAGAGTTGAAAGAAAGAAATCCAAGCTTAAACAAAGCTTACCAAAGTTCAGACATTTATCGATTATCAAACAAAAAGATTGGTAGTTTGATGAATCTCAACTGTTGTATTTCATATTATATTAGAAATAGTATAGTGTGATAATGTAGTATGTTGCCATCAATGCCAAAGGGAGAGATTTATGACATGTAACTAATTGAATGTTTGATAATGTTAAGTTGAAGATAATGCAAGGCATTAAATCAGTTAATGGTTTGTATTATCATTGATGTCAACTTGATATCATCTGTGCAGTCATGTACATAATGTCAAAAGACTTCAGAGAATAAATAGAACAAAGGTTATGCTTTCAGCAATGCATAAATGTCAAGTACTCACTAAGTGACAGATAACACCGATAGAGTGCACACCATCGGTAAAGGAAAAGAAGAAAAGTCACAGTGATACCCGACGAGTAGAAGACACTATTGCCCAATGAAGAAAAACCACAGGATGCCTGACAAGCTAAAAATAGACTTTCCCTGCAAGTAAAAATCTAATGATGCCTGATGGACGGAGATCCTGAAGCTATCTAGAGTCACATTGACGGAACTTTCAGTTGTCACCGACAACTAACTGAAGAATTGACCGACAAAACAGAGAGTTCATAAAATGACAAAATATCTAGCTGGCAAGAGCTAAAGATAGACTTAACTGGTTGTTTTCTTTGTTTTATTCAACCAGAGTTAAGTAATTGATTTAAAGAAGATTTGTATAGTTGGTAAGAAGATAACTATGAGATAAATCAATAGTTATGCTTTAAATCAAATTGGTTGGATTATTTTTCACGCCAAGAATCACGAATCAAGAAACAATGAAAATCATGTCTATATAAGAGACAAGATTAATTCATTTTCCTAACATCACATTCATGGAAAGGGGATTAAGGGGACTAAATGAAAAGAGGATGCTGAAGAGAAACTGATGAAGAAAGAACTTCATACAATTCCTGATCAATCAAGCTGAAGGAGAGCTAAAGAATTTTGCAGACACCGACGAACAATGAAGCACAACATCACACAGCAGAAAGTGTGGAGCACAAAGAATTGAATTGATACATTGATCAGAGAGGTAATATACTTAAATAGATATGAAAATCTGCAATTCAAAGTTGCATTAGAAATAGGTCATAGTGTCTCATTTTAACCATTGAAGCATCAAGTCTCTTAACAAAGCAGGACTTAACAATCTTCTATATATTGAGGTACATCCCAAAGAGTGCCAAAAAGGTTGATTCATGAAAGTAGCATTGGAATTGCCCGATACCTATTGACAGCCTAAGAAGGAGGTTGATTCAAGGATGGTAGCAATAGATGCCCGATACTAAGTGAAAACCTCTATGTATAAAATCCTCTAACAAGGTCGCACTTAACAGCGTGTTTGTAACCTTTAATAGGGTTGGCTCCTAGCAGGGCTCACTTCAGAAGAGTGAAAAATTGGGGTACCGGTCCCAGTGGTTTTTCCCTTAACAGGGTTTCCACGTTAAAAATTCATGTGTTATGTGTGTATGATTCATTTCTTTATTGTTTTGTATCTGACATAGTTAACACTAGGTTGATCAGTATACTCTGCTTATTTACCGAGTTTCAGTAAATAATTATACTGCTTATCGGTAATCAAGGAGGATAGGGATAAAAAAGGAAAATCGACAGACAGTTATTTATTATAAGTATTTCATGGCATGCATCTTGTAGGGACTTAATAATCTGAGGTTTATTTGATTGGTGGTTAATGTTTGAAGGATAAATTTTGAGGCCACTGATTCACCCCCCCTCTCAGTTATTACTAACACAGTAACTATGTTAACACAAACTTTTCCTTACTTTGGACAAGTTCAATAACCCTTACAAATAGGGTCACAAGTCTCTGTCACAAACATAAGTAACTGTCAACATTGTTACGACTGTCCTAACACAAGTTCAACATCAAATAAAACCTCTCCAGACCCTCCCAAGGGATCTAACACCTCCAAATGGACCCCAATAGCCAAGATCCAACATAAAGTACCCCCATCCTTTGGAGTATTTATCCACAACAGTTACTGGTGCTAAACAATGCACCCTCAATCAACAACCTTGCTCCATCTTGTGATCTCTCCTTCACAATACCTGCACATCCTTGCATTCAGACTCTATACAAGGATATTATAATGTCCCTTGTGCGATCCTGTAGGGTTTGCACTAAATTATTATAATTCCAATTTTAGGACACTTCTTGAAAACTACAAATTTCAAGTTGTAATTATATTTTAGTTACAAAATTTTCTGAACTCAAGAGGATTTGATAGGTTTTAAAGTTCTTTGCAACACCCAAGGTGCCCAAATCTCCAAGTTGTCCCAGAGGCCTAATAGCCAGTCTTATAGCCCTACATCGAACTTCTTAATACCCTAACTCCAAACTTTTCCAAAGCATCAAAGGAACTAATAACTTATTCAAACACCCTCTATCTTGTACTTCAACATATCAAAAGGTTTACTATTGTTGTTTTGGAGCATATACTGCTGCTCACACCCTGTGACCCCAAAAATGCATAAAAATGGGTAAATTAACAAAGGAAGTATACGTGTCTTCACTCCCAAGACTCCAGACTCTCAACAATTTCTTATTATGACTCAAAATGCTTAAATCCAAAAGGAATTAACCCAAAACCCCCTGCAACATCAAAAACCCCAATTTGGGTGTTCCAAACCCTTGATTCTAGGGATTTTCAGATATATATCTTCCCAACACTTCCAAGAACAATTAGTGATGGATTCACCTTGTCCTCAACATACTCAATCACTTCCAATCACAAAACACCACTGCTATTAAGCCCAATCTCCTACTGCTATAGCATTCCAAGAATTTTCAATGGTTTTCTTCAACCAAAACATTGGTGATCACCCTTTCTCCCTGTTATCTTCACATTACATCATTAGATTCTTATAGTACATGTCATTTAGGTATCATCCCATGAAGTAAAGGCATTTAGAGTTAATGGGATGACCATTTCTTAAGAAAGAATCAGGATTTCTATAAGGAAATATAACTGCGACTGTCAAACCCAGAAAAGCGTGTAGGGCAATGATGTAAAATGTTCCTTGTCAAATTCAAGGAATATCAAATTACTATATTAGACCTCTATTCATGCATTTTAACTTAGTTCAATCAAACATTAGACCCCTGTTAGCCATTAAAACACTTTTGTACAATGGAGTCACAATTTTGCATTATTCCTAAGCAAAAAAGATGGGAATTTGAACGTACATAAGTAAAATGTGTGACTACATATATGCTTCAGTCACAAACTGCATCTTAGAAATCAAGTAATCAGGATACATATATTGTTCCTTAAATCAAGTTATCTAATGCTCACTAATAAGCTAAACTAAATTGAATTAATCTTTACATTTGACAGTTGAACCATTGTTCTACAAGTCTTATGTGCTTATAAGAAATTGTGTGAATGAGAGAAATCCATTAAAATGTCAAGAAAGAAATCAGAATGGAAAAATGCCATATTAGATTTCCACAAAAGAAAAAAATATGGGGCTGCTTCATTGCTTTAGTGACACCTAAACTCAATACTTTGGATGACTTGTGATAGCCTCTTATTATTTGGATGTCTTAATCACTTTAGGCTAACTAAAAATATTCGACTCCGGTAGATTAGGTCTAATCCTTGGGATTTCACAGCCTTATAAAGAAAATAAATAATTTGCACTAATGCCTAAAAATGACTAATTCTTTTTAACTGGAGGATAAATTGTTTTTTATGTTTGATAAACAATATTTTTGATTCAAAAAGGTGAGATTTGATGTAGAGGCTAGTGGTAAGTAATAATTCTTCAAAGAACAATATCTCATTCCTTCTTTTCTTGGCAACAACTCCTTCAAACTTTAATCAAAAGATCACTCAAAAGACCCATCCCACTCCATAGACCTATCAGAGGTCAACTCCAATAGACTCCACACCTTGAATTACATCCACCACTTCAAACCAAACCACTCCATCATACTTCATGCTCCATGTTAGTGCACCGTTCAACCAATAGGTTTCATCCACCAAACTCATGAACCTTGACTAAAATGATGATCCTAACTCTCTAAGGATCCCAACACACTTAATTCATCCTTACACCAACACCTAAACTCTTCCTTTCAAACACTTTGTCCCTCTTCCCCAAACTGCCTAGTCTAAGACAGTCCTACCAGTACAACAGTGAGTGTTTTTAATTCCTTTCAGAAAATCTTCCCAAAAAACTTTGAAAATAAATCACATATTATAATACCCTTTTTCAATCTTGAAAACATAACCCAAAACCAACCCCTTGTGTTTTGGACCAACCTTCTCAAATTTGCCACTGTCCTTGGACTAGGAGAGTTAATTCTATCACATTTATAAAGCAACTACCCTTATTTCTTGACACCAGACTATGAGACCTTCAACAGAGTTATTAAATGACCCCAAACCAAGGATTATGCAATCAATTTGGGTATATGTCCTTCCCAAGTGCAAAAGCCCTAATTTAGTCTTCAAAACCCCTAAAATCTAGGGCTCGAACAATGTCTCACTTCCAATAACCATATCATTCAATTGATGGATGATTCATCATCCCTTGACTATACTAAAGTGGATTCCACCATAAAATTACCCCCTCCAATGGTTAGATATTCTACTGCAATAACCATGCACCATTTCATTAACCCTCCCACACTGTTCAACTCGACCATCCTCTCTTAATCTCTGCAAATAGCCTTCACTCCTGAATTATTCATGTTAGAATGATACAATACAAATGTGGATCCATCCCCAAGTAACAGTGTGTATAAAAATGAGATGGATCTTACAAATCCATAGTTGAAACCAAAACAAAATTGAGTATTTTTACAAGACAGTCAATCCAAATTAGCAAAACAGAATTACAAGTGGTCTGAACTTGATCTAAAAAAAATTTCAAACCATTATTCTACCACACCAAAGTTTATGGATCAATACCACATCAAATAAGACTTCAAAATGGCAAGAATTCAACTTTTTTTTGCTTCAGGCAAGTACACTCTGTACAAATGAAATCTGAAACACACCATCTCTGCTCTCATGCCTCTCAAGGCTTACATAGACTCAAAATAACTCCCTTAACCGATTCAAAGTGGTTGGGTCCTCTAACAATGCAACCAATCCCCTTTTGTACAATTTCCCTCCAAAATAGATTTGACCGTTTCTATTCAAATATTTAAATACTAAAACTTATTTAATTAACTCTCTAGACTCTAAGACCTTGAAATTTATCCTTTTAGGACCTTAAGACAACTTTAAGTCCACCAAGTTGATTCAAAGACCTATTCCTAGTGATGCAAGGAGGGTTAGTAGGAGGGGCCAAGGACACTCCTAGCTACCAAACCGACTTGTAGACATAATGCGGAAGCCAAACAACAGAGTGAGAGAAGAAAACACAGTGATCCTTTATATTAACTTGATCAAAAACATTACATGCTGGGCTAATAGGCCTTCCCAATTTCGGCCATATATTCAATGAATTATAATAAGATCTTCATACAACAGAGATCACAGACCTTCGATCTCAATATCTAAACATTTGTTTTCTTGCTCTAAGAATGGTTTCTAAACTAAGAACATACAACCAAATATATACAAGAGTTCACCACAAGAGGTTGGTGCTCAAATCCATAAGAGAAACCTAGATTTAGGTCCACATAGGTCCCAAATCAACTCAGCAATAGAAATTAAATGTCTCAGAAATATGGTTACCAAAAATCAGCAACCCGTCGGTAAAGCATAATCAAGCATTAGAGAACCCGTCAGTAAAGCATGACCAAGCAATAGGAAATAAGCATACCCAAGCAAAAAAACCTGAGTGACAGAGACAAGCATGCCCAAGTAGCAGAACTTGAGTGACAAAGAACAAACAAAAGAACTAAAGCAAACATCTTTTTGGTTGAGCAAGATTGCCAATGACCCATGATGTTCCTGCATCAGACACCTAGGGTAAATATAAATTTTTCCCTGAATCATGTATCACGTCCAACCTGAAATGAATCTAACTTAGATTAAGAAATCCAAGATGAGTCCTCAATCAGCCTGTTCTTCCACTTTACCAAATACTCCATGTATTCTTTTCCTCTTGTGCTTCTGCCAATTCTCTATTTCAAAATTTTCTCAACTTCTTCTATCTGCTTCTTAGGATAATCACTTGGTACTACCATTTCTTTATCAGGTTCATGATATTCATACAATTTTGAAATATTTAATATAGGTGATATATCCATGTCATCAGATAATTCAACTTCATAAGCATTTCCACTGTCAAATCTTCTCATTATTTTGCAAGGGCCAAATTTCTTCATCTTCAGTTTACCATATGTTCCAATAGGAAATCTGCCTTTCTTCAAATGAACCATCACTACATCACCAAATTCAAATGTTTTATGTCTTCTTGATTTGTTTTCACTGTCTTTGTACTTCTAGTTATTCTTTTCCAGCTTTTGTTTTACATCTTCATGCATTCATAAATTTCACAAATTCTTCCGCTTCAGCACTTCTTTTCTCTTCTCCAACAACATCTCTCAAATCTGATATACCTCTTGGTTGTGTTCCATGAACAATCTCAAAAGGTGTCTTTCTAGTGCTTCTATTTATTGAACTGTTATATGCAAATTCTGCTTATGCCAACATCAAATCCCAATTACTTGGTATGTCTCCAACTAAGCATCTCAACAAATTACCCAAACTTTGGTTTACAACCTCTGTTTGTCCATCAGTCTGTGGATTAAATGTAGAACTAAACTTCAACTCAGTATCCAACTTCTTCCAAAGTGTTCTCCGAAAATAGCTAACAAACTTACTGTCTCGGTCAGAGATGATACTCTTCGATAATCCATGCAATCTGACAATTTCCTTAAAGAAAAGATCTGTTATATGTACTACATTTGATGTTTTCTTACATGATAAGAAATGTGTCATCTTAGAAAATCTATCCACAACAACAAATATGGAATCATTACCTCTTGCTGTCCTAGGTAAGCCAAGAACAAAATCCATGCTGATATCACTCCAAAGTTTCTCAGGAACAATAATAGGTGTATACAAACCAGTATTCTGATTCACTCCTATTGAAACTTGACAAACCCCACAACTTTTTGCAAATTTATGAACATAATTATACAACTGGGGCCAAAAATACCTCTCCTTTAGCAAACTTAATGGTTTATCAATACCAAAATATCCAGCCAATCCACTACTATGTTTCTCCTTAATCAAATTAGTTCTCATTGATCCTCTTGGTATACACAACTAAATACCTTTGGACAACATATCTTCCCAAATGAAGTAATCTTCATGCTTACTTGATTGATTTGAATTAGGTGCTCTGCACACTCTCCACTACTCTAAAAAAATAGGATCACTTTCATACAAATTCTTCATGTCTTCAAAACCAAGAACTGTAATTGTCATTTCAGTCAACAAAGATCTTCTTCTACTCAATGCATCAGCAACTCTATTAGAAACTCTAGTCTTATGCTTAATCACAAATGTAAAGCTCTCCAAATACTCTACCCATTTCATATGTCTCTGATTTAGCTTATTTTGACTACCCAAATACTGTAAAGCCTTATGATCAATATACAACACAAATTCATTTGGCATCAAATAATGTCTCCATTTCTTCATAGCTTGCACAATAGCATAAAACTCCTGATCATAGACAGAATATTTCCTTTTCGCATCATTCAAATTTTCACTAAAGAAAGCAACATGTTTACCTTCTTGAGTTAATACAACTCCAATTGCACTTCCACTTGCATCACATTCAACTTGAAATACCTTATTGAAATCAGGTAATGCTAGCACAAGTAATTCAACAACCTTTAGCTTCAAAGTTTCAAAACTCTTATCAGCTCCATGTGTCCATTTGAATTCTCTTTTGTCTCCTCTCATTGTTTTAGTCATAGAATTACAAATAGAACTGAAATTTTTTATAAACTTCTTGTAAAAACTTGCCAATCCATGAACTAATCTTACCTTAGTGACATTTTCAGGTGTAGGCCAACTCAGTATAGCTTCAACCTTCTCTGGATCCATCTTCAAACCATCAGCTAAAATCAAAAAACCCAAATACACAAGCTCTTCCTTCATAAAGGAACACTTTTTTCAGATTTATCAGCAACTTTTTCTCTTTCAATCTCTGCAACACTTGCCTTATATGCATCAAATGCTCTTCTCTAGTCTTACTGAATATCAAAATATCATCCAAATATACAATCACACATTTATTCAATAATTTCTTCAAAACTTCATTAATCAACCTCATAAAAGTACTTGGTGCATTATTTAGACCAAAGGGCATAACCAACCATTCATACAATCCTTCCTTTGTTTTGAAAGCAGTCTTCCATTCATCTTCTTCTTTGATTATGATCTAATGATATCCACTTTTCAAATCAATTTTGGTAAAATATCTTGCTCCACTCAAACAATCCATTATGTCATCCATTCTCGATATAGGAAACCTATACTTCATTGTAATCTTATTAATGACTCTGGAATCAGTGCACATTCACCATTCTCCATTCTTCTTAGGTGCTAATACAATAGGTACTGCACATGGACTCAAACTTTCTCAGATCAAGCCTTTGTTCAACAATTCATGAACTTGTCAATTAAGCTCTTTGTTTTCAGTAGGTGTTAACCGATGTGGTGCTTTGTTTGGAAAACTACCTCTAGGAATCAAATCCATACAATGACTGATATCCCTCATTGGTGGAAAATCATTAGGTACATTGTCTAAAATTATCTCCTTATACTCAGTGAGCAACTTTCCAACCTCTGTAGGAATTTCATCTTCTATATTCTTACTTAGTTCGTTAGGAATCAAAGCATAACATATATCATTCCTTTACAAATCCTTAACAAACTATCTACCTTCCATCAAGCAAACTTTTACAGATGTACATATCTCACTAATAGACTCTTCAATAAAAGGTAACAAAACTTGTTTCTTACCATCAACCCAAATAGAATATCTATTCAACCTTCCATCATGTATATCATGTTTATCATATTCCCAAGGTCTACCCAACAAAATATGACAACAATCCATAGGCATAATATCACACAACACCTTATCATAATACTTCCCAATTTTTAAATTCACAAAACATTGCTCACTCACCATTAATGTATGATCATCCTTGATCCATGAGATCTAATAGGGCTTTGGATGTTTCATCCTCTCCAACTGCAAATTTGCAACCATTTCCTCAGATGCCAAATTCTTCAAGCTTCCACTGTCAACAATCACTTGCCAAACTTTTCTGCAACTTTACATCTAGTCTTGAACAAACTTTTCCTGATCGGATCTTGCTTATCCTTCTCACTCCATAGCATCCTTCAGATCATGAATTTTCCTGCCTTTTTAGCTTCATTTGGTGACTCCTCTTGTACCAATGCATTTATGCTACTAATGCCTTTCTTTCTTGCATGTGTACATTCAAAATATTTATGTCCTTCTTCACCACAATTGTAACAAGTAACATGGAATCCCTTTCTGCTATAACCTCCTCTGGAGTAATTACCTCTTCCTCGATATGAATTTCCACCTTTCCATTCAGTCTTTCCTTTGTCTTGAGATGTGTCTGAAATTGACTTGTCTGGTTCAAATCTATTGTTCTCACCATGAGATATACCTCTTCCTCTAGAGAATCTACCACCTCTGCCTCTTTATCTTCTGTTCAACTTTTCTTCAGCTTTTAGGGCAAATCAGTATGCCTCCTCAATGCTTTCCATCTTGACCAAACTGATTTCATCTTATATGGAACTTCTCAAGCCATTCAGGTATCTTGCAACTCTTTCCACTTCATCTTCAACATGTCTAGATTTGATGTCTAATCTATAGAATTCCCCAGCATAGTCTTTTACAGATTTGTCTTTCTGCTTCAAACTTTGCATTCGCCAAATTAGGTTAATTTGATAATCACAAGGTAGAAACTTGCCTTTCAATTTGGTTACCATTTTATCCCATACCTTGATTTTATCTTTACCTTTCTTCTTTCGATCCAATTGTAGATGTTCCCACCATAGGGATGCATGACCTTTCATCTTTGTGCTTGCAATCTTCACCTCCTTATCCTCTGCCACACTTTCATATTCAAAATACTTTTCCATCTCTGTTATCCATTCAATCAATTCATCAGAATCCAATTTTACACTGTACTCAGGAGGATTGAACTAAGGTGTGGATTTCAAACTTGTCAAGGCTCTCAGGAATCACTCTTTTTCCTATTTCATCATAGGTGCAGGTGCAAATTCACCTTGAACCTCTTCATTTTCATCATCACTAACATCATCAAGATGTCTTCCTCTGCATTGGGATGTCTCAACAGCTTCCAATCTAGTAGCCATCTGTCTAAGCATATCAACTAGACTTGGATCATCATTTCCTCTCCCATGAACCATCTTGATTCCCTCTGCAATTGTAGGTCAGATCACAATGTGCTACCCCACAACAATACCAACTAGGGTTAGGGTTTCAAGAAGGAACTAGATCTCACCATGGTCTGATACCACGTGATGCAAGGAGGGTTAGTAGGAGGTGCCAAGGGCACTCCCAACTACCAAACCGGCTTGTAGACACAATGTGGAAGCCAAACAATAGAGTGAGAGAAGAAAACACAGTGATCCTTTATATTAACTTGATCAAAAACATTACATGCTGGGTTGTAGGGCCTTCCCAGTTTTGGCCATATATTCAATAAATTATAATAAGATCTTCATACAATAGAGATCACAGACCTTCGATCTCAATATCTAAACATTCACTTTCTTACTCTGAGAATGGTTTCTAAACTGAGAATATACAACCAAATATATACAAGAGTCCACCACAAGAGGTCGGCACTAAAATCCATAAGAGAGACCCAGATTTAGGTCCACATAGATCCCAATGAGAGATCACAAATCAACTCAGCAACGGAAATTAAATGAAGAATTTGGCTAAAGATCCAACTCCCAAAATAAATGCCTCGGGTAGATGGTTACTAAAAATCAGCAACCCGTCGATAAAGCATAACCGAGCATCAGAGAACCCATCGATAAAGACATCACCAAAACCTATCGGTAAAGCATGACTGAGCAACGGAACCCAAGCGACAGAGACAAGCATGCCTGAGAAGTAGAACCCGAGTGACAGAGAACAAATAAAAGAACTAAAGCAAACATCTTTTTGGTTGAGCAGGATTGCCAATGACCCAAGATGCTCTTGCATCACCTATTACTCATTGTTTACTATGCCAATCTAGGCATTCAATCCCTATTACATCATTACCATGCCTTTATACATTTAGGATTATAATATCAAATTACATCAAATTGGCTTCAAGCCATATTACTTCAATACATTGATCTTATAGATCATTCATTCTTCATAAGTCATCCATGTGACCCCTTTCACCTCTTTAGGAGGTTCCTTGAACCAAGATTACAAATGAAGGATCTCATTTTTGAAAATAAATATTCAATAATATTATTGTAGGAGGATTTGAATTTTAATGGTAAGAACAATAATACAATGTAACCATCATACCATGCCAATATCGTCTTTAGATACAAAATTTATTTATATTTCATTAATATTTTGACAAATTTTAGTAGGATGGTGTGGACCACTCAACTTCACAAATTAAGCCAAAGACAATTTCAATATTTAAAGCTAATTTAAAAAGAAGAAAAAAAGCCCAATCCATTCTGCACCAACAACGTAGGCATGTTTGTGTAAGACTCATGTTTTTTTGGATTTCTAAATACTAAACAGAAGTACAATTCTGCATCAATAATGTTTTATTTAATCCGAGGAGGTGGGGTCGATTGATGAGTTAGTGGGTGGGGAGTACAACATCATGAATGACTGAAATTTTTTGGAATTACAATGAAAAGTCCTTAATAGCTATAATATTCACTATGAGTTGTTGGGCAATGGGTAGTCATTATTCTCTGGATCTATGGACCTCCACTTACAATCACAATTGGTCCTATTAAGGACAATTCAAAATTATTGGTTCATTACATCATTTGAAATCCATTATAGGCTCTAAGACTTTCTAATTGATCTCCTTAGGGCTTTGATTGTGCATGCCATTCCTCTAGTCTTCATTGAATGTCTTTAAGGTCTTCATGGTTGCAGTGAGTGTCCTTGGTTCCCTTGCACCATACTCCCCTCCTCCAATGAAACTCTTGTCCCAAGAGTTGATCTTCTTTGGCCAAGCATTGGTCTTTGAGGACCTCTGACATACAGGGCTGAAATAAGACCCCAAAACAACCGTCTGCTACATAAGAGACCCTGCACTCATACACAAATTTTTAGACAAAAACTTACTTGAAGCTGACTGTCCTTGTGGGTGACAATGTTGTTTGGAAAATGCCTGCACTTGGGACCCATTGTGTGAGTCATGTTGACCCTACCTGTGGCCAATCTCATCCCCATTCACTTGCCTATCAATGAGACACTTCACTATCCCAATCATCACAAAAGGTTGTTAAATCAGTCCTTTCTTATTTGGACTATCCTGCCCTTCAATCTACAACTCCTTCCTATACCAACCGGTATCACAATGAAATATGCCTAGTCCATGCACTGAAATGTCATTGCCAAAACACATGACTACATTCTTCATGTCATCCTTGAGAAGTGGACTGAGTTTGTAAGTGATCCTTCCTGTATGCACTAGATATGTATTAGTGAAACCATCATGCACAACCCTCTGAGCATATTGCCAAGGCCTACCCAAGATGACATGCCCACAATTCATATCCAAGACATCACATAAAATGCTATCAGAATATTGACCAACTGAAAAATTTAGGATGACTTGATCCCTCACAAGTATGTTGTTATTCTTACTCAACCAAGTTGCATAGTAGGGATTTGGATGTGGAAAAGTTTGTAACTGCAATATATTGACAACTTCTTTTGAAACCAAATTATGTGAAAATTTCATAAATTACAAGTTTAAAAATGTGTCAAGTTGAGAACTACCTTTGCCAACTTGACCCTAATATGACATATCTTTGCCCTACCGGAAACCTCATGCATGTCTTTTCTATAAAACCTCATGCGTGTCTTTACTAAAAATGCATTGTTTAGGTTATAATGTGCAGACACCTCCTATGAGGATGAGAGATCTGACGTCATTTTCGACTGCAATGTCGGCAACAAGGAGCATGCAAACATCCATGTTTGCATCGTCTATAGCTGTAGATCCTTGTTTTTCTATATTCGGTTATGTGTTAATTATGATTTTATTTGTACTTTAATTGTGTGGAATAATTTTGTGCAGTAGAAGATACACCTCCTCAGGATACAGAGACCAGTACAGGTGATAATTCACCACCATTTCCTGGATCTACCTGTCTTGCTAGTACGAGAAAATTGTAGACGTCATTGTTGTTGACTGATGAAGATATGATTCCTTTAAAATTTCCTAAGCTTCTAGGTACTTTAAAATTATTATTATTTATATTCTAATTTTAATTTACTTATTCATAACTCATTTTGGATTGATGATCCCATGATGTGTTTATAGGGAATGATGTTTTTTATGAAAAGCTTAATGAGATGACATTGTCACTTTTAGGCCCACCATATGTACAAGGTAGAACATCATATGTGAACTAACCCTATCCCACTGCTTTGATTTCATATCATCGCTAAAATATTTTTCCTTTCATCTATTTATTGTACTATATTCAAGTTACGCAAGTTCAGTTAATTTTTTTAGCTAACAACTTTGCTTTTTCTTAAAAGGTGGAATTTACAAGAAAAAAAATTAAAAGGTCATCTCGTAAAATCTTTAGAGGAGCTCTTTGGAAGTAACATTTTTGATAGCACCAAAGTTCATCAGAGAGCTTGCAAACATCTAAAGCCTCTGAGGGACACATACAAAAGGAATCTAGTTAACAACCCAAAGTATGAGCATCCTCCTGTGATTCCAGAGAAGCAGTGGAAGGAATTCATTTTGGATGCAAAGGAGAAAACACAAAGTCAAAGAGGAATTACGCTAGTAAACGATAATAAAAGGTATGTAATAGTATTAAGTTGAATGTAATTATGCACTAATTAGTGATCTTTATATTTATATAATCTAACATATTTCAAAATTTTCATAGAATACAAGACACATCAAAGGCTACAAAGGACAGTCTAGAAAAGCATGGCCAACACAAACTTGGCTCTGTTGGTTATCTTAAACTTAAAGAGAGAATTGTAAGTAGCAGTAAATGAAATTTTGAATCAAATTTTGTATAAATTGAAAACAATTTTGTTTAATCAAACAATACCTGTAGAATTGATGATATTAAGCCAAAAATGCAGTGCTCAGAATTTAATGTAACGCCCACGAAAGAAGACATAAATATTTCCTTCAAGTAAGGCTATAAAGTCATGGTTGAAAGCCTACGCCAAGCTTCCTATTGCCAAACCCAACAGTCGGTTGCATTGGTTCACACACAGGTAAGTAGGCTAAATGAAAAAAGTTCAAATTGAATACTTGAGCGATAATCTATTTGATGTTTATTTCGAACATAAATTAACTATTTTTGTTTTAAAAATAAAACAATGATAACAATGTGCATGACATTGCAATGCAGCCTTCTAATCCTAGCATAGATAACCCACATGACGAAGAGCCTGATGTGCATCGTAGTGATGGAGGTATTCATTTGCTATTGAAAATGAATTGTGTAATTATTAATATAATTTAACATCTTAAATTGAAATTGGTGTAACCTTTCTTGTGTACATTTTAGAGCATGCAGAACGTCATGGTGAATGAGTGGAGGATGATCCTTGTCTTCACCATATTCAAGATGATGTGGCACTGTCAGGTAAAGAAAATCTCTGTTATTTTATTTTAATTTTTTTTATCAGTTGTTATGTTCTTTTAATTAATGAAATACTTGTAACACTAACATAAAATGTTGTGAATTTAACCCATATATTTTATTGCAGCGGACCCCCCTTTGGCGCACCAGCATCCTCCTACACACAGGAGGAGGCATTTATTGAGATCAAAAGAAGAAGATGAGGGAAATGACAAAGATATTGATGCCTCGCTTAGCCTTTACATTAAAAAATTGAACAAAAAACCAAAAAAGAAATGATTGCAATAAACATTTTTTGATGATGAAATAGCATTGTCTTAATGAATGTACTTTTGTGCTACTAAATGTTGATGAATGATGTGTTGATGAATTATTGATGAATGTCCAATTGTTAATAAATTTTAGGTGTTATTTAATGTTATGTGATTATAATGATTGACTGTTATAATTTATAAATGGATGAATGAATGTTAGATGTTAATGGGGAATTTAGAGTGATGTTAGTGCGGGGGGGGGGGGGGGGGGGCCAAA
>MU223225.1:11858245-11877501 GCA_018584345.1 Thuja plicata
GGGGGGGGGGGGGGTCCAAATGAGCTTCCACCTTCATGTGGTTGGCCTTGTTAAGTAGAGAATACTAAACTATTCTCGAAACCAAGTGAAGCTCAAGCTAAACCAATGTAGATTCAATGGTCAAACACACCTACTAGTCCTATTCCAATTTCAATATGCAACTTTATGACTGTCCCTGTCCTATTCAAGGCTTTCCTATTTTACTATTTGCTACTCATTGCTTTTTTTGGACTTCTGTACAACATCTTTCAATGTCCTTCATGAGATACACTAGAATTTCTATGTTGAAGGAACACTGTAATTACTCCTTGTACATGATTGTCCTCACTTTGATGTTAATTACCTCTGCATGAATGCTGCTCTATTACATATATGTTTCTCTGATAATGAGATAGATATTTCCATTCTACATGTTGCTTCTATTGTTTTCCATTTCACCTCAATTCCTTGACACCATTAAATTTTCTCCAGCATCTTCATCTTATGCAACTATTACTCTTGTCGCCAAGTAAAATGAACAATTGTCACAAATTTGTATCTCCATTGTCTTGTTTTCTTAGCCTTCACTCCATTAGGTTACTTTCTTCTTGGTTTTGAAGGGAAGTCTCTCATCAACTTGATTTGTATCTCATTGAGAATATCATTGTTATGTATGTGGAGCCTAATCGGACTCAGGTTCTTTCGGCACGGTTTCCCCCCCAGACTTATCTACAGGGGATTGGGGGCAGCACCCCCAAGCTCGGAGTCAAGGGGCAGAGCCCCTTGCAGGGTCCTGGGGCAGCGCCCCAGGCAAGGTCAAGGGGCAGAGCCCCTGATGGGGTCAAGGGGCATCCCCTTGACGCCAACAATGACTTAATAATATTGTAAAGGGTCAGACATCAATTTTGTATTAGTCAGAGTATTTTTTCCCTAATTAGGTTAAGTCAAAAATACTTGTGAAAAGGGCTTAGGGTTTGAGATTTTATTGTATGAGGGATTTTGTAGCTTTCTGTGGCGGTATTGAGTTGCAAGTTTCAGATTGTAATCACTGGATAATAATAAAGACATTGGACTTGCTATTGGTGGATGTAGCCCAGGGATTGGGTGAACCATGTTAAATTTCTGTGTCATTGTGTTCTCTTCTGTGTGTTAATATTTGCATTTTTCTGCTTATTATTCTAACAATCATCTTGTTCTTAACATATTCTTGTCATTTGATATAGTCCACAACCATTTTCCTCAATTTTTTGTGTATAGGAGCATTAGAGGGAGAAGAAGTAGGGAAAATAGTTGGCTTTATCAAGCTCTCTATGGTTATGATTTTTTCCTACTCTTATTGTTGTGTATTGTATTTACTTTTTATAGCATAGTATCTTTCTATATTTTCCATTTTACCATATTTTAGTTAGTATTAAAGAGTTATGTCTAGATTATGTGCCATGTCTATATAGGACAAACACACACTGCATTAACATCATGCACCCAAATTTGTCCTTAACATGTGCTGGTTTTTGAGGCAATGAGCTCGTAGACTTCAAAATCAAATCCTGAGTAGAATCTCATGCGATATGTTTATGTTATTAACTATACAGTTACTAGCTTGATCTTTTCTCAAAATGTATACTTGAATGCTACTAAATAATAGTGAATTTTTATATAGCAATGGGTTCTAAGAAAATGCCTCGTGTGTCGAGTATCTTGATAATTTTTTCTAATTTCTCTTGTAGGTTTTGTTGTGTGATCGTAGTGTGGCATCCAAAGGAACCTTGGGAACACTAGACCTTCCATCTTAATGATTCAGTGATGATTATGCTTGGTGTGTTGGATATTTACTGCACAGTGATTCTTCATGTTTTTATCATGCATTCTATGTTGGTGTATTCTTGTTATTAGTATAAATATTTGTTCTTTATTAAACAAAAACATTTTTTTGTGCATGTAATCCACCTAGCTAGTTTCTTAGGGTTCTCTAGTGGGGCATGAATTTGGTATCAAAGCCTAGGTTCATACACTAGGAGCTATGACATGTATGTTCTCATTACATGATGTTGCATTGGTATGTTATTTAGTGTGTGTCTTCTATTTGATGACCTCCATCTTGTGAATTTGTCTTATGTGTGTGAGTGTGTGGTTACATTTATAAATTTCATGTGATTTTGGTAGAATACATGATGTAGTAGGCACTTGGTGCTGTGCTTGTTCTTGTTGAATGATTGAATTAAGATGATCTTTATGTGGCCTCAAAGATATGGAAATATCCCTCCTTTCATATGCTCTTCTTATTTATTGGATGAGTCTTTTAATGCATATGTATCTCTACCTATTCTACGCATGCTCATTACTATTATTTGATGATGTAGTGATGGATGGTTGGAATTCTATTTGTGCCATTTTGTGTTAGTAAATAAATGGTATGTATAAAGGTGTCATGATGGATTAAGAAATTTTAATTACATATCTAATTTCCATAAGACTTATACAAGATTAGAGTATTATTTTTGTGTTGACCCTATATGTGAACAATTGATTTAATGAACTCTGGGTGGCTTGGATAATTCTTGTGATTTTTAGCTCTTGATTGGATAATGCCAAAGACATATTTGGAATACTATATGATACCTTTTGTGTGTGTGTGTGTGTGTGTATGGTCTCTTACTGTCAAAATGAGTGTGTATTAACTCATTTATGTGTGCATTGTGAAATTTAAATGGTGTAGACAGTTAGTGATGGTTACTTAAGATAAGGATAACCTCTCTCTCTCTCTCTCTCTCTCTCTCTCTCTCTCTCCTTCCTTACCCTTTTCTTGGTAAATGGTTATAAAATGAAAACATAGCTAGTAATTCAAGTGTTTTATCCAAAGGATCTCATGGAAGTGTATGCATGATAGTAGGATCATTGTATGAAAGAAATTGAAACCTGTATAAATGACTAAAAATGATGTAATTTGTGTTTAAGCATCAAGACTAAAGTAAGGCAGAAGTGTAATAGAAAATCTAAAAAATCATAAAATATCCAAATAGTGGGTATGCCCACTCAAATTATAAATGCAAAATTAAAATCTCGATAAACATCGAGTCGTGGGTATGCCCACGGTATCTTTGTACTAAGTATTAGGACTTAAGTCCTGGGCACGGCTGGAGGTTTTCTCTACCCCGCTCTTTCCTACCAACACCTGCACTGAGCAGGGTTTTTTTGTAATTTTATTTTTAATAATAATAAAATCCTTTATGGCTTCGGCCTTTTACCGATAAAAAAAAAAAAAAAAGTAAGGCAGAAGCATTAAATAGAGTAAAGAAAACCCAACATTCTTTGCTTCTTGTTTAAAGTTCTTTGAAGAAAGCTATGTCATTTATTCATAGTCTATATGAAAATGGTGTCATTACCTGGAGATACATGCTTCTGGTATGCTAGTTTTCATGATAATATCCAGTTTGTCAGTGTGTGTAAGTCTTGTTCTTAAGAACTTTCTGGGGGCTAATGAATTTTCTTTTTGTATTGAAAATTTATTCACTACCACGCCATATGCTTGTGACCTGGAAAGATTGCCTCAGTATCTTCCAAGCAAGGAAATGGATGCAAAATTGCAAGATGAAGAAGCTAGAAAGTATGTTGGGCTATTTTGGTTGAGTGATTATATCTTATTATGGATAAAAATGATGAAGGATATTATCCAAATTTAACTTCACTATTATTTCCTTGCATCATGCTCTATTACAAGATAATAACTATTAATTTTCAGATGTATATCGCTATAACCACAACTTTATTACATTTTCCTATACTCACCAAAAAGTGAAACAAGATTACCTCAATTGATATTAAAAAAATGGCTTCTTCAATGGTTTAGATACTAAAGTAGATGCAAATAATAAAGAAAATCAGAGTGCACATGAAAATAATGGTTAACAGTATAATTTACATTTGAAAAATACACTCCACGAAAAATTAAAAAATTCTCTTACTTACTAAAGTATTGCTTTCATTGTATTTTTCATGACGTGTGTTCCACTCATAATCTAAACTAAATATTCTTTTAAAGAGATTTCTTCAATAAGAAAACTGTCAATTAGGATGCTATTTTGGTTTCTGAATTTTGAGATTGAGTTGATAGTAAGTAATCATATATATATTTATTTGGTTGTCTTTGTGCAGTTCAGGAAAGATGCATTAACGGTTATTGCCTCAACATTGCAAGAAAATTAAGAGGATCTCTACAAAGATAACTTTGTCAAAGTCAGGAAACACTAGGTTTCTTCTCATTCTCCTCCTCTCCTAAAAGACATGGCACTATCTATGGTGCACAGAATGTTGTTTAGAGAAAATTACAAAGAATATTATATGAATCATTTTAATTTGAAACCATTCCCCCTCCTCATAAAATTTGGTCAAAACGTGAACATCTTTTAATTATTTGAAATAATATTTTTCTCTCTACATATTGCTACCCTATTCTTGAAACATTGAATTTATTTCTTATGTAAACCTGTAAATTCCTTCATACCTTTGGCATAGATACAAGATTAGTTTATCTTAGCATTGAATATAAATATCTTCATTTTTGGTAACTCTAACACATGAAAATAGCTAAACTCTTAATTTAAATCTACATTGTCCTCATGTGACTATGTTATGGTGATCTGATTACCACTATTCTATAAATGATACACTTACATCTTCCAATCATTTAACTTTGCTCCTATAGTCATGTCCTCGTAATCCAAATATGTACTTTCCTTTGCATAATTGACTTTTGATACTCTTTCATTGTACCTTCCTTTATAGTTGATTTGAAGAAAACAATGAATGCTCCATATCATGTCCTCTCTAATTAATTTACATGAAAAAATTTGTATCTTTCCATTGATAGTTGTAGCTTAATGTAAAATTTTATCAGCTACATATTTCCCTTTACTTAGACTATTATTTCATTGACTAAACATTGGCACTTAACAATACTATTTTCATTAATTGTTCTCTATATGTTCTTGCATTATCAATTTCTCATCGTTTGAACATGCTTATGCTATATAAAATCATTGATTTCTATAATATTTATTCACACGCATCAGTGTGAAGAAACATTCTAAGACTTTTTGTAACCTTGTTGTCATGGTGACGCATTTCCTAGGTATGCTTTCCATAACATTTTGTTATCATGGTGTATCCCATCCTATTGAATTTGCAACCATGTATTGATGCTTGTGATGATACTGAAAATGTTGGATATTAGCTCTTAATTAGCGTCCTTATTTTCATCATGAATGAAATGCTTTGTTATTACTCACATGTACTTTGACTTCAACTCTGTACTTGTGATGTCTTATCTTTTCATATTGATATGTCTTTGTAATGGTAAACCAAAAGGTTTCACATTGGAATGATATGTCCGTTTACTGATTTCTTAACTTCTTTTCCTGTATCTTCACATAGAACAAACTAATTAATTAAAACATTTGATTCATTTTTTTGCATGCATTTGATCTCTCCCTTCTTTCATGGTATCATGTGACAGATAGGATAAATGTATAGAAGTCAAACTTATAGAGATGGTATTGTATTTGTCATTGCTAAGTCTCTGTGAATGACACCTATTTTACTAACTTTGCAGGTATACTTAAGGAGATGGAATCAAGCTTCAACTAGTTGCTACAATACAGTCAATCCATCGTTCAAACTAGGAAATGATGGATCTCCCTTGTATCTCTTCTCATGACTTCTACACATGCATTTCCTTGTGTATAGTTTTATGAGCCAACCCAGGACTTGTGTGGGCTTTTCTATTTCTCTTCTTCATTGAATGTACATCATATGATGCACTCTCAATTGTATATTTTTCTTTTAATAAATATGAAGCTTTATAAATCACTTTGCATATGTAAAGGTTTTTTCTCCTTAAGTACTTTCACTTTGCTCAACAATATTCCATAGCTGGTTGGAATGTCCACCACCAGAATTGTTAGTTTTAACATCTTGGTCAGATGAGTAGCTAAGGCAACTTGGGCATCTTTAATTTGGAAAACTAGGGGAACTTGTTTAGAATTCGTGGAATAATACCTAACAAAGGTCTTAGTCAATGGAAGGTCAAGGCCTAAGGGTTTTGTTTCTCTCCCACTTCGAGCTCTAAAGATTTCATAGAAATTGTGAAGGAGGTTATGGAATTACACAGGCCACACGTTTGGTATCCATTGCAGGTTGTGGTTAATGATATTTAGAGTTTCATACTATTTGTAACCCATCTCATATGCCTCTATACATTTATGTATATTGAATATCCTGTCACTATGAGGGTTCAAAGACATTTCTAAACATTAAATGTACCTTCATGTACACATACAATAATATTTTCATGTTTATGCACTCTGAAACCCTTGATTCCTCCATGAGGATTTCCTGTAGCTTCATTTATGTAGCTATTGACCTTAAAATAACTAAGGATGTTTCTTCTATCTTGGTATGATACTTTGTTCTTTGCAAACCTTTCTGTCAAGCCTATAGCAGTCACTACATTTGTCATTGGTCTCAATGAAGCATATGTCATGTATAAATACCAGTGATTTTCTCTTTGACATGTATAAATACCAGTGAGTTTCTATTAATAAAAAAAGTAAACGAATGATAAAAAAATTGTTCCTAATGGTTATTTTTTATTACTGTATCATGATCTTCCACTTTATCAGTAACCTTTATTTTTTTATACATGCAAATTGTTTTCCTTGTGACAATATGTCTTTTGATATGTGTACTATTATACTTGTAAAATCAATGCTTTGTCTTTATTCTCTTTTGATATTTTTCCATCCTTTAACAAGTTGCAATCTTCTTGAAATGTGTTTTTTTTTGTACAAGGCTATGGTTTGATCACTTCTTCTTTATCTCTGAGAACATTCTAGAGTATTATGCTCCTACTGCAATAGTGTATCATGTATTCCTCTTGATAATTGGTGTGATGCTCTTATGTTATTGTGGCTCAAGAATCTTGTAGTTGTACTTCTATGTAAATCAATAGTATATTGGGCTCAACCCTTGTGGGATCCCACTTCATCTCACATGCTATTAAATGATGAATGTGTACCTGTTCCTACACATGAACCAAACTTATTAGATAAAAACAATGATTTTTTTCTGATTTGTCTCATTTGGATTCCTTTCTATTCGTAGTTGATCATATGCATTATGAGAGTAGGATATGCATATGAGATTGATTGCATGGCAAAAATATGAAGAGTATGTACATGATATTCATAGTATTAGCTATTATAAACTAGAGGTGAGTTATATTCAATGATTGCACTAGTTTATTCGTGTCTTGTTACTTTACTTTGACATGTCTATACATTGCATTTTGTTGGGGTTTAAATTGTTATGTTTTGTAAATGATTTGGGGCCATGATATTGAGTCATTTGTAATCAAATTGTTAAAATTTTCCAATAGGTAAAATTTTAAGATAAAGAAAATGTAATGTAGAGCATCTAGGACCCATACACACCCACAAGGCAACTCTATGTCTTCATTCTTCTAGTTTGGTAACACCACCAATACAAGGTTTATAAAAGGACCTCCTTTTCAAGTTCATTGAGGCAAGGCACTTGAACCATAACAATCTTTAACATACTTGACACAAGAACATTTGAAAAGGGGTCTTGATTATTATCTTATTAGCAGACACACCACTCTTGCCAAGGACGTGTGATACAAACTTGGTGAGTGTATGCAAGGAAGAAGATGCAAGAAAACCTTGGGTGTGGGCTATGGATTTTGTTTTGTTTCGGATCAATATGTGCATCTTGGATCTCGCTCTTGAGCTTAATGTTGTGTAACACTGGTGTTGTGGTTCAGTGTGTTGTAATAAATGGATCTCTCTCTATTTTTTGTTGCATAGTAGATATAAAAATGGATCTATGTGCTTAATTAGTGCATATTTTATAATATTTTATGAGTATTAGTGCTATTTTGTGTGCAAAATTTGAAATTGTGCTTTGTATTTATGTCTCTTGTAAATGAATATAATGACTGAATTTGTAATGTTTTTGTGAAAATCAAGAAAGTCAACAAATTAGATTTCTTGAAATATGATGAAAGGAACATAAAATTGAGTGTTATTGTGTGTATTGGAGTATCTTTTATGCACAAATTAATGAAAAAAATGTAAATTGTTGCTCACTAGGAGACTATATGCGCTTTGTTGAGTGAAATGAATAAAAATTTCCTAATTCATTGTTATGTTTGGGATTGTGGATACGAGATATTGGTGACTCTATGTGTGAAAATTATGTTTTAGCGTGCTTATGATTAGTTAATTTACAAGCAATTGATCTATAATGTTACTTCTATTGGATTGCTTGACCTAGTTCCTGGTGGAAAAGTAGGTATAGACTATGATAATATTAAGGTTGATTAGAATTTGATATCATATAGGTGGAAACTACAATTATAAACAATAAATAATAGTAGCATAAAATTTTATTTTATTTTATAAAATAAAATAAAAATTTATTAAAAAAAAATTGATCGTCAGTATTTTGACCTTTGTTAGTTATGTAATCAATGAGAAGGCTATAAAAGAAATAAATCGATCGTCGTATATTCGTCGATATATCGACGACCACTACATAGTTGTCTGACTATTACAATGTCACTTATATAGCATTCTTGTCGTTTTATATCTCTGTTCGCGTCGTACATTCTTCGTAAGTTCGACCAATTGTGGAATGTGCTAGTCGGGAAAGGCGCTTGCACTTACTATCGGTATTACAAACTTTTTTGGTTATGTAATCAATGAGAAAGCTATATAAGTGACGAATCGATTATCGTACAGTAGTCGATATACTGACGACCACCACATAGTTGTCCGATGATTACAATGTTGCTTATATAGCATTCTCATCATACATTCCTCATTTTATATTTGTGTTCCCATTGTACGGTCATCATAAGTTTGACCAATTATGGGATGTGTTGGTCGGGTAAGGTGCCTGCAATTCTTGACTGCACAGCCCTTTTCTTTTGACCATTTGGTTGTCGCTGTTTTGACGACTATGTTAGTCATTGATTGCTTCGACAAAAAAAATTGACGGTCACATTAGTAGAATGTTTGACATTTGCAAGTCGTAAAATCGACCAATGCACATCAAAAATTAGGCTAAATTTTATTAGTGCCCCATCAAGTTTTTCCAATAAAATAAACTTAAGTGTGTCACTAGTCATGTGATGTGAACAAACACTATCTATAATCCATGTTTCATTCTTACTTAGTTGTGATATTAGGGCTCTAGGTGCTTCTTCATCAAAATCATCTTTTATAGCAACATAAACAACTTATTTTTCCTCATTGCTCTCAATAGAATCATCATAACTTTGTCCTTCATTAGCAAGATAACACAATTTCTTACCTTTGTTTTTGTAGTCTCTGTATCTCCTAAATCTTTTTTCTCTCTTATCCTTATCTTTCTTTTCCTCCTTATCATTCTCTAGACAGTTAGATGCAAAGTGACCAATTTTATCACAATTAAAACATTTCAAGGGTAACTTACCTCAGTATTTTCCTTTACCCCTGTGTAGCCTTCTAACCAACAAAGCTTCAAATTCTCTTTCATTCTCCTCACATTCATTAAATAGCTCATCAAGTCCTTTAGTGAAACTATAGAATTTCTCACTAGCACTACTCAAATAACTATATCTAGCAGGAGCTTCCCTAGCCTTTCCAATCTTTAAAGTAGAATTTATGCAAATTCAACCTTAAGAATAGTAGGTACACTATTTTCAAAATCATTAAGTTCAAATGCAGTTAACTTACCAATAGTGGCATCTAGTGAAACATTCATCTGGGGTATAGATCTCAGCTCTTGTATAGTAGATACATGAATAGCGTAACTCAGTAGCAGAGTTATCAACATTTTTCTTGTCACATCATCCTCTGTTATGATACCACCAACTCCTCTGATAGAATTAACAGTCTCCTTAAGTCTTGTACTATATTGTATTATGTTCTCTCCTTCCTTCATCCTCATAGCGTCAATTTTTCCTCTCAAACTTTATACTTTAGCCTTCTGAACATGTTGATCTCCACCATAGGTCAAAAAAATCTTATCCCACATCTATTTTGTAGTAGTACAACCATCAATCTCATCATATTATTGGTCGATAAATGTAGATGCAATCTCAATCATAACTTGTGTATGTTCATCTTTCTATCTTTTCTCATTGATAGTCAAAGGTGTAGTAGTCGGTGCTATATATTCATTCTCAAGATAGTAAAGTGCATATTCTCCTACTCTAGACACATGCAACCTCATTCTACTTTTCCATGTAGAGAAATGATCCCTATTCAGCTTTGGTGCTTCCCTCTTTTACATCTTTAGATCTTACTCAAGTCCTTTAAACTTATCACTTCACAGTAACAGAGCTCAGATACCAATTTTTGGTCCCACTGAGAGGGGGGTGAATCAGACAAATCAAACTTAAACTCTTAAAATTGAACTCACTGATTTACTCGGTAAGTACAAAATACAGTAAATAACCAATTCACCAAATAACATAAGCAACAATCAATCATTCAAACTTAGCAACATCAGATTAACTCATTCACACATGATATAACTCATTAACACCAGATTTAACTCATAGACATAGGATTTAATGAGGAAACCCAATTTGAGAAAAACCTCTGTGGGAATTGTAACCCACAATAAAAAGTGTACACTTCTAAATTACGCTCGGTTAAGAACTTATCCTGTTAAAGATTACAAACACATTTTCTAAATGTGACCCTGTTAGGGGATTTACTTCAGATCGGTCAAGATCTTCACCCTGTTAGGAGTGACCTTGTTAGAGGTCTTCAAACACTCTTTTGGAATGTCACCTGAGTCTAGGTTTTACAAATAGGACGGTTAAATCCACTCGACTAAGAGATTTATCTGTTACAATTATTAATAAGAAACAATAAAATTTGATCTGTAAAAATTAGCAACTCACTATGCTTGAATCAGATCCTTTATGCTCAATTGAATACTGGCATCACATACTCCATTGATCTCTTTCTCAATTTGTAGATTCTTTGAGCTATCTTTCTCTGTTCTGATCGATAAATGTTGTTCTTAAGCTTGTTTCCTTCTTTTCTCAATTCGTTAGTCTGTCTTACTCTGTGTAATTCTCATTCCTTATATAGACATACTTTTTCCTCTTAATATCCTTAAATTGATTTTCCTTCATTTGCGCTCATTCGTTCGATCATCTTCTTCAAATTCTCAACTTGGTAAACCATGTCACTTTTACCTCGGAACTTGTAACTTTTCTTGGAACTTTCACTTTTTTGTTTAACCACTTGATCTTCACCTTAGATCTTCATATTGAATTTTCTCGCTCGTAGATCTTGTAACAAACTTCATTTAATTTATTTCCTCATCCAGTTCATCATAGATTCACATTAAATCATCATTTAATATATGTATACTGTACTTGGTAAAACTTGCTTTGCAACTCGATAACTGACTTCATCACTGCTCAGTGTCTAACTCTCTCTTGGTGCTCGATGCTCGGTGCTCGGTGCTCAGTGCTCGGTGCTCGGTGCTCGATAACTATAACCGACTCACATTACATTCTACCGACTGACTCAGTCTAGCTCGGTAAAGTATCTCTTTCAGTCATAACTTAATTCATTGCAGTTCCTTACTTGATCAATCAAATGCACTGATTTGATAACATCAAATATACAGTAGAAAACAACTAAAACATCATTACTTCATCATTGTCTAATCTGTATTTGTCACCCATTTAAATTCTCCTCTTAAGATATGGTAACACAATAAATATCAATTAATCAATTGCTTGACATCAATGACAAAACAATAATTGATCTAATCATTTCTACAATCATGATACTTGGTATCACTCGGTCTTCATCATCTCCATCAGATAAACATCAATTAATCAACAATCCTATCTCATAGCTTTCCAATCCACCTCTTCATGAACATATCCCAACACCAAGCCACCCATTTGCATTTCAATAAAAGATGATTTGAATTTTCTTCACTGTTTATACACATTATGCACATACTAGGGCCTTCAATGTTGTTTGTCTTTAGCCTATCTTTGGTCATATACATTAGTTGGCTATAGTACAAATTATGCCAAATTTAGCATTATGGTGGTGTATTTGAAGTCTAACTATAATTAGAAATGAATCCACTAAGATTTAACACCCAAGTCCAAAATGAAATTAGGGAACACACTTTCAAATTGGATTATAAATTAGTCACATTAGTACTGCATTACCATCCTCTAAACATATTGCATGCTTGTTTTCACTTAGATTTATAAATTTGGTCTATTTAAAGGTCTAACTTGAGAGAATACGAACCTTGATCTTGTAGATTCCCCAAAGGTGTCTATAAACACCATAATCCTTAGGTGCACTTAAAATCATGGAACCAAGGTGGGGGAAGTTCAACGATTTGTAAATTGCAAGATCATTCTTACAAGTTATGAGATGACTATTGTATGTATCCCTTTTGTAGTTGTAATTTTAATTTTTGATAGTAGATAATACAATTTTCAAGTCAATGTCATATTATAAAAAAAATCGTAACATAGGCCTATAAAATATTTACAATTAATCATGTATACATTTAATCTATTTGATTAAAATATAATTTTAATAATCAATTTTAAATTTTATTTATACTTTAATAATTACCTTTATTTTATTTTTATGGAAACAAGTTGGAATACATGGATGTCAACATCTCTGGCTTTATATAGAAGATTACAACAATTTGAGTGACCATACATCTAAACCACAAGTCACATTCAACTAAGCAACCATGTGCAGGGGAATCCAGTCCGTCAAATTCACCTTGGGGTTGAACCTGGCCTAAACATGGCTCTGGGGATTTGAACCTTGGTGGATGCCTTCTATATTACATACCATCATCCTCACCAATTGTACTCAACTAATTGAGCTACAACCCTTTGGCATAATTACCTTCATTTAACTATTCCAAAAATAAAAAATAAAAAATGGGAGTAGGTAAAATAAAACCCAAAACATTACCATTATTTAATTAATCCAAATAAATAATAATAAAATCGAGACAAGACAAAACAAACCAAACCAAAAACCTTATAAGTACATAGAGCCCACTCTATATTAAAAAACGACAAGTGATTATAAATTATGAAAAACTTATTGCTCTCTATATTAAAAAACGACAAGTGAGTATAAATTATGAAAAACTTATTACTCCCTTACAAATTGATAATATAAGTATCTTGTTTGAGGTGACAAGGTTGGACAAAACTAGAAACTTCATTATCAAAGCTCGCTACAAAAAATCTGATCTCATAAGAGTTTACAAATTTTAGAAGACTTCCCTATTGAAAAGTCATCTGCTACTCTTGGATCCAAAGACCACTTGGTTAGTCTCATGAACATTAAAAATCTTCCATTTTCATCCATCTATTCATTGTTGAGGTCTTATTGTTTTAGCTGAATAAAATAACGGTGCACACGGTTAGTCATAACTATCTCCACAACAACATTTAAAAAGTAGAAGCCGGGGTCTAATAAAAAGGGACAAAAGGTGGCTATTCTTCCTATTTGACAAAACACAACCAAGAATGGTAGCGAAGAATGTTAGCTGAGAAACTTAAACACGAAGAAAACCACGACGTTTCCCTACAAAACCTTCAAATGAATCTCACTACACCCCTCCTGTATCGAAGCCCATTTCAAAACTACTCTGAAAAAAAGATCGGCCTTTGCGAGAATCGAACCTGCGCTGATTGAAACAGACAAGGAAGGTTAGTAATGGGGCCTGGAGGAGGAGGAGGAGGGCCGGGAGGAGGAGGAGGAGGAGGCGGTTTTGGGCCGGGAGGAGGAGGCGGCGGTTTTGGGCCAGGAGGAGGAGGAGGAGGAGGCGGTTTTGGGCCGGGAGGAGGAGGAGGCGGTTTTGGTCCAGGCCCTGGTTTTGGCCCGGGTCCGGGTGGTTTTGGTCCGGGTCCTGGTTTTGGCCCAGGCCCTGGTTTTGGGCCTGGTCCATGGGGAGCTCCACTGCTTGGCAACTATTGGGGAGGTGGTTTTGGGGGCTGGGGTGGCGGCGGCTTCGGGGGTTGTATTACTGAAATGTAAGCGGTTTTGGCATTTGTTTCCTTTCTGTTTTTAGATATGTCGATTGGATTGTGTAATGGTTTTTAAATCTACATTTCGGATTAGACTTCATGATCCATAAATATTAGATATGTTTTCAGTCCTAGTGTTAAGATATCCATAAACAATAGGTTTGTTTTGGGTCCCAGCATTAAGATATCTTGTGCTTAAGTTTTTAGGAAGTGACATTAATGTCTCTTGAATGGGCTAAAGGGATCATCTTTTATGAACAATTGAGCTAGATGACTATAGATGAGGATATTGGAGTTTATTTTCACAATTGTGGGTAACAAAATAATTAGGTTCTAATTTTAGATGTTTATAAAAAATTGTGCTTTGATAGTATAGTTTTTAGCTCAAATCTATTGATTCTATTATGAGTAAGTTAGGTTGTGATTTTTGATGTTGTTAAAAAAATTGTGATCACAATATTAATTTGATTCAAGGAATCAAGTGTGCTTATCATGAAAGTCTCTTCTAGATAGCAAGCTTAAGTGGGCTTGATCTTGAAGGAAATTTGATAACGAATTGAGCTTGATCTTGGAGGAAACTTCATAGCAAATTAAGTAAGTGGACTTGATCTGGAAGAATACTTCATGAATAAGCACACTTGAATGTGAGTAGTACTTAAATAGATCACCACACCTCACCCTTATAAAAAATAGTTTCATACAAACCACATTCATAAATTTGATTCAAATTTAAGAAATTGAATTTTAGTTAAAATATCATAATCCACACATTGTTTACCTTTCAATCAATATATATTCATTTGTAACCTAAACTTATTAAACAATGTGTTTAAAGAGCTATTATTTCTACATTGCTTTTTTAATTTTAATTGAATATGTGTTTTTATAATTATGCAGCTTGCAGTGTTTGTGTTGTTGCTGGTTGGTAGAGATGTGTTGTGGAGGATGCTGCCCACCGTTGGGAGGAGGTCCGCCACCTCCATATTACTGATTTGGTGCCTCTGATAAATTTAGAGTGTCGCTAAAAAAGGATATTCGCCCTCTTTTGCACGGAACTTGCCATTTTGAACTAAAACTATGTATTTATCTCTCAAGTTTTAATGTTCAAAAACTTTCTACAATTTAATATGTGAGACACTCTGAAATGATTCTGGTGGACTTTTCATTGCTGCAGGCACTTACATGCCAAAGTTTTCTTGTTATCCCAACTGGCAGACATTTTGAGTTATTATTAAAACATGGTAATTTTTAAAATGCTTATGTACAAAATACATGTAAATTTTTGTAGTTGTATGGGATTGATTTTATCTTTACAATATCAACTTGATATGGGGAAGTGAAGTGAGCCAATGAGATTGAATTAATTCACTGTAGACTATTGAAAATGATGTGGCCTTGTCTCTAGAGGTTACTAGTATGTAAGGAATAATAGTACTATAAAATATTTTGGGGGAGATTGTGGGATCAAAAGGGGTCATGTTTCCGCAGGGCAATCACCCTTGATTAGAAAAGAAAACTATTGTGAAAGAATATTGGAGACAACAACTAGACATGCATGTGTCCTTGATGAATATGATGTGGATAGATTCATTTTAATGCTCCAAAGAAATTATTCCTAGAATAGTTCTCCTTCTCAATAGATAGGTTTTTTTGGATATGAATTTTAGATGTCAATTAATGTGTATTGAATGCCTTAAATAAAAAAATATAGCAATTAATGGTGCAAACATGTGCCAAGTTGGCTAACAACTGGTGAAATAGGTGGGAGTTGACATTTTTGTTTCAAATTTTAAGAGCCAATTGTGTGGTCGGGGATTCAACTTGCACTTAAGGGGATTAACTAATGGTTATGGATAAAGTTGAATGGATAGGAGTAAATGCAAATAGGGATAGAAGGGTGGAATGTGTAAATGAAAATACATAAAGGAGAGGGGAATGAGCCCAAGTTCCAACATTACACAAGAGTGTATATATTTGTCGATATGTAATTGTATCAAAATATTCCATCAAAATGAGTCCAAAATTAAATGGGAATCAACGTGGGTATATAGATTTCACTATTACATTTTGTTTCCATTTTGATGTGCATTGAATCCTAGATGAGCATACATTTCAATGTTATAAAAAACTCACCAATATTCATGTAAATTAAAATTTAGACATACAAAGTGTTACAGAAATAAGAGCAAATACACATAACACAAAATTTATGTGGAAAAGCCTGGTAAAATTATACCAGTAAAAAAACCACGGGCAAATATCTTTCAATATTATTCTCAGGAATTTTTACAGTTACAACAATCCTCAAATTGTATCCCCAAACATGACTTCGAGTTGTATATAACAACCGATTTGCAGAGTCCTAATTACAAACCACTTGCTAAATTAAGTAAGCATGACTCATACAACTACATGTACAACACATATCAAAATTATTATTTTTACTAAGACAACATATAGAATTACTATATATAGTAAGACAACTCATAAAAACCTTCTATTTATAGTAAGTCCAAAAAAAATCCGCCTTTGACGGACAACTTTGTCGTGGTCAATTCCGAACTTAACCAAAGAAGGTGGGATCTCCACGATGTATCAACCAAAGACGGTGTGATCTCCATGATGTATCAACTAAAGAAGGTGCGATCTCCATGATGTATCAACCAAAGAAGATGGAATCTCCATGATGACTTCACATTCCAACATTCTCTCACTTGAAGTCAAATTACAAACTTATAAAATTCCTCTAATGAAAGATCATTGTCAATGCTACATGTTATTAGGTAATCTATAGACCAAGAGAAGTTCTGCATCAAATAAAGTTCTCTCTACCAATAGCCTTCGTCATTATATTTGCAGGAATAATATCAATGTGAATCTTGGCCAAAGATATATGTCCTCCTTCCACCCCTTCACGAACAAAGTGATACTATTTTTTCAATATGCTTTCTTATGGAATGATATGTTGAGTTTCATGCTAAGTGAATAGCAATTTGACTATCACAATGTAAAACCATTTTATCCTATTTTACTTATAAATCACTCAAACACCTATGAAGCCATATTGCCTCCTTGCTAGCATATGTTTCTGCCATATATTCAACTTCAATAGTTGACAATGCTACCACTGTCTGTAACTTTGATACCCAACTAACAACACTTCCAGCTAAGGAGAAAACATAACCTGTAGTAGAGTTTCTTTTATCTTTGTCTCCACCAAAATATGAATCCACATACCCATCTACTTGAAGACTACTCCCACTGTAACAGATAGAAGCATTTGAAGTGCCTCTTAGATATATAAGAACCCACTTCACAGTTGTCCAATGATCAATACCAGGATTCACAATGTACTGATTGACAAATCCCATTTCTTGCACAATATCTCGTCTAGTGCATACCATGGCTAACATAAGATTACCAATTGTTAATGAGTGCAGTACATGAGAAATTTGTGTCTTCTCTGCTAATTATGTGCTACAACAGTGTTCTGAAGACAACTTAATGTGAGCAGGAAATGGAGTACTAATTGGTTGTGCATTCTGCAACTTGAAGCGTTGTAGAACCTTCTCCGCATAAGTATTTTGTGATAACCATAATTTCCTATTATTTTTGTCTCTATGTATCCTCATTCCAAGAATTTGATTTGTACTTCCTAAGTCCTTCATGTCAAACTCCCTAGCAAGTTGAGTTTTCAAATGGATGATTTTATCCATGCTAGGACCTGCAACCAACATATCATCTACATACAAAAGTAGAATACTAAAATTATATTCATCATACATACCTCTACAAATAGGCACAATGATTAACCTCAGATCTACTAAAATCTATACTCATCATGAAGGAATCAAACCGTTTGTACCAACACCTTAGCGTCTATTTTGAACAATATAATGATTTTTCCAATCTGCAAACAAGACTCTCCTTGCCTTTTTACTTAAAGCCTTATGGTTACTGCATATAAATCTCCTTAGAGAGATCACTATACAGGAAGGTTTTTTTAACATCTAACTGTTCTAACTCCAAATCAAGACTACCAACAAGGGATAAAACAACTCTAACAGTACTCAAACATACAACAGGTGAAAAAAATTCATCAAAATCTATACCAGATTTTTGAGCATACCTCTTGGTCACCAACTGAGCTTTATATCTCTCCAAATTATAATTTAAATCTCCTTTTCATCTTGAAGACCCACTTTTTCCCAATAGATTTTCTTTTGTTGGGTAATGGAACGAGATCCCATGTCTTATTTTTATGAAGAGCTTCCATCTCCTCTTCCATTGCAACTCTCCAATTTTCTGCATATTCTGCTTCACAAGCCTCTTGATATGAACTGGGTTCACCAACATCAATTAGTAATGCATAAGCATAATTACAAGTAGGAGAGTACATCTCAAGTGCTTTGGATGCTCTGCTAGATCTTATTACAAGGGGTGATATTTCACCTTGTGGCTCATCTGGTTGTTTTTCATCTCGATGATCTTCTTCTAATTGTTCTTCATCTAGTACATCTAGATTATCATCTGTTAGGAATAACAGTCCACCAACATAACTGAGAGGGGGGGGTGGTGAATCAGTTGTGAGACAAATTATTAAACATTAAATTTTATAAACAAAACTTTCATACAAATGATAACACAGTAAATGCCAACACAATAACACAATCCTTTGTTGTCGAGGAAACCCTATTAAAGGTAAAACCTCGGTGGGAATTACCACCCACAAATAATGTACTGAGAGTATAGTATCCTTGTTAAAATATTTAGCCCTGTTAGGAGCTTATTGATGCATTATATTACATAGTCTGTGTTAAAGGACATACCCTATTAGGAGTCAAGAGTACCAGTGGGCTCACTGCCTAGGCACACTGCCTAAAGAAGGTTAAAGCCACCCTTAGGACTTACAGTTTGAAATACAAGTGTATATAAGAAATATACAATCCAGTGAACTGTCTAATAGAAACTTTCTTTGCTTGGTTAGTTCCAATGAAGTAACATAATTACAACCTCTTCTCTACATCCAACATGTTGGAATTATGTTATATTTGTCATCAGTGAAAACACTTATTTGATTCTGAATGCTTACCGAGCTCATCACTCAGTCCACAGCTTATACCGAGCATTCAGTAATCACCTTGTAAAGCTCAGCGGT